>OY759208.1:67723354-67918354 GCA_963662105.1 Meiosimyza platycephala | reverse complement strand
CGATTGTTCAACCAGTTATGGTCTACAAATAACTAGTTTTTCAACTAGACTATAACTAGTTGATTTCCCTACAGGGTTATTTCTGAATAAATACAAATACAAATAATGTTCGAAAGCGAGTTAGAGATTTAAATCAAAAACAAAGCAATTAAATACCTGAGTCCTTTCACCATGAGTTTGCATTCCACAATTTTCAATTACCTCCATTGGCAAAACGTCAGGTACAGAGAAAAGTTTAAACTTTTTAATTTTCAAAGCCTTTAGCGCATATTGAATCAATACGTGTTCCAGTTCAGCATTAAGTCCTGAAAGGTAATAGCTTTTATGACCATTTAAGTTGCTCAGATGCTCTGTTCGTAGTATATTAAATGGTTTACATATTTCGGAAAACTGCAGAGCTTTTGTTGAATGTAAAGGAAGACCTTCATGTCGAAGGAGTTCCTTGGTGTTTATTCCATATTTCATTACTCTAGGATGTGTATCATTTGGAAGTTTATTTAATTCCATTTCAAGTTGATTCCTGAGGCATTGCTTATTTTCAGCATCCAGTTCTTTTTCTATATGGGACATTAGAACGCGAATCAAAGGTATTCTGTTCTCATGGTTTCTCATTAATACGTTTCTTTCCATCCTAACTAAATATTTTTCTGAATTATTTGAAACTTTTCTACAGTAGTTTCGAAACATTTTACTATAAAAACAGTTCTTGAAAGGATAGAATCTTTTAATTATCATTTCGGCCAAAAATTTCATATAAATAGAGTCAATAAAAGTATAACTAGCAAAGAATATATTTGGTAACTAAGCCAGAAACTCTTGTTCTTTTTCTCACGTATAGATTGTCAAAAATTTTGTAAACAAGAAAACGATGAAGGTACCATATGTTGAAAAATCAGTTTATTGAAATTGTTCCTGATTTGTGGGTATTTCTTGTTGGCGAATGTAATTTTTCAGGGAAATATAATATAATTGAAATTATTTAAAAAAATAGAAACGAAAAGTATATACATATAATAAAAGTATCTGGTAAGTTTTTAAGTTTTTGAACTTAAAGTCAGTGGAAATAGAACATGTATATTAATAGAAAGTCGATAATTTCTTTTTGGGATTTTCGAAAGTAGCAACTATCAATGTGAGCATCGGGAAGATGGAAAATTTTTATATGCTTATTTACATATAAGGATATAAACGCGATACATAAACGCTTAATGCTTTAACCACAATTCAGTGTGATAATGCAACATTTCGTAGGTGGCTGCCCCAGCTGTGCACCATATTTTTACTTAGTACTTCTAGACATATTTCACCATAAGGCTTGTTCTTATTGAATGAACTTGAAAAGTGAATTGACTGTTGTGAAGAGAGGACGTACTTGTTAAACTTACCTGAAAAAAAAAATTCAGCTAATATAATAATTGAACAATTAAAAGTTATATAAATTAAATTAAATCAGAACTCAATGCTGATTTATTATAAAAAGAAAAAACCCAATAAAAATAGCATTGCATTGTAAGAAATGTGAACAATCATTTAATATAAATGAAACAAATAAAGGGCAATGCAGTGGTTTATGTCGACAGTGGTTTCATAGTAGAAGTTGTTTAAATTTAGCTGATTATGATATCAGATTAATTGAAAAAGATTGTGGCATGAAATACATTTGTGAAAAGTGCTTGGATAATTTTGAAACTTTAAAAAATAATTATGAAGAGTTATTAAAAAAAATCATTGAGGTGGATGAAAATACAAAAGAAGCCATCATTAAGAGCGAGGAAAAATTAAAGAGAGAACTGATAAGAGATCATAAAGCAGCAAATTGCAATGACCGTCAGTAAAACCAAAAGTAAACCAAGACACTAAGAAAACAACTCAAGCATTAAAAAAGAAAATAGATGTGTGCAACCTGCCAGTCAAAGTGAATCATGTATATGAGCGGAAAGATAGAACGGAGTCAATTTGTTGCTCTAACGACCAATCAGTGAAACAAATTCGAAAAGAGATTAAGATTTGAGATGCTTTAAATGTCTAGGCTTTAACCATAAGTCAAGCAAATGTGCAGAGGCTGAGGCTCGTTGTCATCGATGTGGAGAGAATGGACGCAATAAAGAAAAATGTAACAAAAATAATATTGAAATCCAGTGCATAAATTGCATCAAAGTAAAGGCTAGTTTAAATCTAGGAAATGAGGAAATTGATGTTTTTCACGCACCTTCAAGTTTGGATTGCAAAACATATCAGAGAAAATTAAAGCAGGAGTCGGAAAAGATAATTATTAGTAATTAAATAAAATTAAATTAAAGAAAATAGAATGTATGTATATAAATATACAAGGATTATTAAACAATTTTGTTGAATTAGAAACATTAATAATAAGTAAAAGGATTGAATTTATATGCTTAACTGAAACGCATTTAACAGATTATGATGATGAATCACTAGTGAATTTAAATAATTATAAAATGGCACTATTTTGTAAATCACCGCGTTGGAACGCAACGCCAACGCAGCGCACCACTTGGATTTAAAATCGGTATTTTGTAAGTCACCACGTAATTGCGTTAGCTATGTTACGATGAAATGTCAATAAGCTGCAGTTGAGCGTTGTCAGATTTAAAATAAAATGAGGATAATTTTTGTAAATTTGTGAAAAGTTCAAGCTTTAACAAATTTTTGTAGTCTGGTAACGATATCAGCTGTTCGTTTTGTTTATTATTCAATTGGTATCACTGATTCCAAATGTGCAAGGTAAAATAACAATCAAAACAGTTCAATTAAAAATAAGAAAAAAAAGCTTTTGCCTAAGACTACTAGGTTACTAAACATCCCTTTTCTAGTTTTTAAGCTTTTGATATTTCATTTGTTGCTTCGGCTTGCTTTTTAACAGCATCTACATTTACGACAGCTCAAGAGCAAGTGAAGAAATTAACACTTCATATGAACGAAATCGCAGCGTTGAGTTTTACAAAATGCAAATTTGCATAGTGCGATGTCACACGACGGGCAATTGACAGCACTCAAACAAAATTTGTTGTTGCTTCCTATAGAAAATTAAAAAAAAACACTGACAACGAGAGAGAATGAACTTTTTGAACGACGGGCAAAATAATTCATTTTTGAGTGGCGAACATGACAGCAGTCACCACTCACAATAGTGTTGCGAGGTAGTAAATAAAAAATGTATTGTATTAAGGAGTGAAAAAAGTACATTAAAAAATACTTTTTTAATTAGCATCAAGAAAAAGAGTGAAACACAACTCCTTTTTTTAAATAATTTTCGCTGGAGTTCCGCGAGTTGTGAGTTCGAGTTTTTGAATTTTTTGGTAATAGTTTGCTTTTAAAGTGAGAAGTATATAATATCTGTGTAATTGACATTTAAGAAAAGTGAATTTTTATTTTCGATGAAAAAGCCATATACTGGACGGACAATGGTAGATAGCAATCTTAAATATAGTTTTTTATTACGCTATTTCAAGCACCAATTGTGTTCTTACTGGCCTTTTACATGAATTCTTTTTTGATGCACTCATCGTAATAAAAAACCATATTTGTGAGTGCTACCTGCGTACAACTTTGTTGTTAAATACATAAAATCGCCGCCCGTCACTTTCCAACTGCGTACATTAGCCTTCGATAAACTTCTGTTGGTTGTTCTTATGATGTGCATTAACATTTTATTGAAATCTTAACTGGCGTTTCAATTTATTTCAAAACGGAGTAGAAAAAGTAGCAAAAAACATAAACGTCAGATTCTAACCGGCACTCATTTTTTTCGTCGTGTGACTGGCCTCCACTCAAAGAGTGAAAAAGAGTAAAAATTTATTATTTGAGTGCTGTCAATTGCCCGTCGTGTGACATCGCACATAGCTTCCACTACGTTATTGCGTTACTCAAAGTTCAGCGCAGTGTTGCGTTTTATGAAATGCCAATTTCAACAACGCAGCGCGAAGTGGTGTGTCGTGATTTACAAAATGATGCCATAAGGTTAATAGCAATTCAAGACACACGGGTGGTGTTGTATTTTATGTCAAAGATTATTGGAACGTCGATATAATAACAAGTTTCATATTGGAATAAGAATTATGGTTCTTAGTTATAAAGGTAAATTACAACAATGTAGTGTTTTACCTGGCTGGTCTTTATAGAGCACCTAAGCCGTTAAACATGAATTCAAATTTTTTTAGTATATTTAACAATTTTACAGAAGAGCAAGTGAAGTAAATGAAAATATTATCATTATGGGGGATTTTAATATAAACTGTGTAATAAATACTAACCAAAAAAGAAAAATGCAAGAAATTTTAGATGATAATACATTGAAACAAATTGTAAAAGAGCATACTAGAATTACAGGTAGTTACTAATAACCATTTTAATATTGACATTTCAGTTCAAACTGATTCAAAAATTAGTGATCATGAAACGTTAAAAATTATAAGAATAAAATTATTAAAACACTAAGGCAGGGGTTCTTAAACTTATGTAGTCCGAGGACCCCTTATCGAGCTTAATTTCGTTTTTGCAGACCCCATCCCAACTCTAGACATTTGACGTCGTTCTAAGCTTAATTTCTGACTCAATAGTTTCCGGTCCTTTTTTAAAGGTCTTTTCAACACTATGTTTGTTATGTAGGTATGTCCAGTTTTGAAGATCCAGAAGTTGAAAAGCATGCAGACACTACTTTCTAATAAATATTGATACTTATACCATATATGTACATATCTCTGTGCATTTTAACAAATCGTGGGCATTTATAGAGGCAAACATTTTTTATTAGGATTTTCATGTAATTACAATACAAAATGAATAAAAATTGGTGCAATGTAGCAGAATTAAAAAAGTTCCAATTCAAAATATGTACATTAAACTCAAACAAATATTTCTTGGTCAAAATAAAGCCTAGAAAATAATTTGTTTTTTTTTATATCTTTTTTAATAAATAATAGATTAATAAAGCTTAAAATGAAAATTGTTTTTTTGTTGACTATTTCCTACTTTATAAGCGAAATTTGTTATATTTTCTTCTGTAAAAGTTTTTACTCAATGAGATGGATGATGTTGTTTTCTTGAAACCAAATCCACAATGTCGGGCTCTATATTCGGAAGTTTTATTCTCAGGTCTGCTTCTACATTAAGCTGGTTTCTATACTTTGATTTTATATATAATAGTACCGAAAAGCCTGTTCACACAAATAAGTACAGTGGTCGGCATATATATTTTGACAAATATTTACGTTTTAGTGTTCTTTCTGCAATGGCAAACTGTCAATGCTAACGGTACTATATACTTATGTAAAAGAAATAACACATGCTAGGTGTCAAAAAGAAAAAAAAACTTCGTATTTTCTCTGCAGATTTAAGTGCTGCAGTATATTTAAAAGATAAAAAACGATTTTGTGGGTGGCATAAGTATTTTGACAATTTTTATGGCACAAGCTTATGTTTATGTAAAATCCTACTTGACATATATTCACGTTTTAGTGTTCTTTCTGCAATGGCTAACTGTCAATGCTAACGGTACTATATACTTATGTAAAAGAAATAGCACATGCTAGGTGTCAAAAAGAACAAAAAAACTGGGTATTTTCTCCGCTGATTTAAGTGCTGCAGTATATTTAAAAGATAAAAAACTATTTTGTGGGTGGCATAAGTATTTTGACAATTTTTATGGTACAAGTTTATGTTGTTAAGTTATGTTTATGTAAAATCCTACTTTCTTACGAGGCTTTCAAAGAAAGATAATTTATTGAACTATAATATAAACTCATAAAAATTTGAAATTTCAGTTATAGTTTTTGAAAATTTTTGAGATATTACAATTTATTTAAGTTTCTGGTCAATTTATTTTATTAAAAAGCGTTATTTTTTTGGAAAAGTTTTTATTCAGTAAACGTTTGAATTAATACATAAGAAAGCGCATCTTATATCGTTTCAAATGGTGTGCTATTCTAAGCTGGTTTTCTTGGATTTCCGAATTTTTTAAGGAAGGAAAGTGAACGTGCTCTAGAAATTTACTTGAAATATTGGATCGCTTAGTTTTATATTAAATTTTTTTTTTTTTGTGAAAAATACCACCGCAAACAATTGTGTTATTGTTTTTATTGTTGTTATTGTTGATACTGTTGCTGAAGTTGTTCTTTTGTTGTTGTTGGTGTTCTTGCTTTTGTTTTTTCAACAAATCACAAAATTTCAAGTAAATTTCTAAAGCTCATTCATTAAAATATGAGCGGCACTCCCAACATAAACTTGTCAAAATACTTATGCTACCCACAAAATCGTTTTTTATCTTTTAAATATATTGCAGCACTTAAATCACCAGAGAAAATACGCAGTTTTGTTCTTTTTGACACCTAGCATGTGTTATTTCTTTTACATAAGTATATAGTACCGTTAGCATTGACAGTTAGCCATTGCAGAAAGAACACTAAAACGCACATATTTGTCAAAATATTTATGCCGACCACTGTGCTTCGTACAAAACGGAATCAAGTTTTGGATGCCCTTATTTGCAAGTGCAGAGTAATCGGATTTTAGGAGTAACTAAAAGTTAGTTCAATTTTATTGAACTTTGGTTTCAATCGCAAGAGACAGCCACGAGTATATCTTGCTCTAATATCGATAATTGCTTAGCAATACTAACATGTGTGTTGAACGGATCCCTGATCCAGTCGTTGCCAGAATCAGGACAGGGAAAAGAAGAAGAAGAATTTGTTCTATTTCTCTGCGATACATTTTCTAGTGTCAATTTTGTACGCACTGTTAACGTATAAGAAAATATGGACAATATCGCACGTCCCAACTGTGTTTGGCTCTTAACTTCATCTTTAAACTTATTTGAAGCTGCACCTTGTAGGCTCAAATTAAAATTTACTAAAATTGATGATGTTGTCAAATAGTGGGAAGAGCGGAAACAGTTAGATGCTGGGCATCCCGGGTTTGAACAAAAGTAAATGCACAGTTTGGTTTTTAAAAATATGTGCAATCATTCAAAAAGCCATGTCCATGTAGAATTTTTAATAAATGAGTTATTTAAATAAAGAGAAAAGTTTGATGATGTAAAATTGTTGATGTCAAAATTGTTTCACGGACCCCTGGAATGGCTTCGCGGACCTCCAGGGGTCCGCGGACCACAATTTAAGAATCGCTGCACTAAGGTATAATAAAAATGAGTTCTTGCTAAAAATTAGTACGAATGCTATATAGACTGTGTATTTCACAGACTGCAATACAAATGCGAATATATTTAGCAACAATTTACATAAAATTATAAGCCAATTTATAGTTGAAAAAGAGTTCAAATGTGTTAGTCAACAGTGGTATACTGAAAATTTAATGTAATTATAAAGGGAAAAAATAAGGCAATATGAAAGAGCAAAGTGGCTAAATAATGATATGTATTGAGTGGTCGAAATATAAAGAGCTACGAAATTATTATAAAGTGGAAATTAATAATAGTAAAAATTCTTTTATCCGAAATAAAATAGAGAACGTAAATAATCAAGTAACAATGTGGAAAAATATAAAAATTTATGTATTGAACAAAAAAATTAGTGAAATCCATGAGCTGTATTTTGAAAATGAAAAAGTTAAGGATTATTTAACAATAGCAAAAAAATTAAACGAATATTTTGTTAAAAGTGTTGAAGAAATAAATGAATCAATTCCCGTTTATGCATACAAAAACTTAATTGAAAGAAATTATAATCAATTTAAATTTAAAATGATAACCAGAGCTGAACTTGAAAATCTCATAAAGAAGATAAATTCTAAAAGAGATTACCATATCGTTAGTAAAAATATGATATTAGACTCGTTCGATTTTATAGGAGAAAATCCAGTTTCGATTATAAACAATTCTTTAGAAACAGGAATTTTTCCTAGTCAATGGAAAGAAACGATAGTATTTCCAATAGAGAAAGTACAGAATACAAAAAAGGCCAGTGAATTTAGACCAATCAACATAATCTCTATTGAAGCTAAAATCATAGAAAAAATAGTGCATATTCAATTAGAGCACTTCTTCCATGAAAGTAATTTAATATCGGAATATCAATCGGGGTTCCGAAGGAACCATAGCTGTGAGTCACTTATTAATCTAGTGATAATGAATTGAAAAATGGCTGTAAATGACAAAAAAGTAGTAGCTGACATTTTTTAAGATGAATAAATTAAAGCTCAACATAGAAAAAAACGAAGTGTATGACAATAAATGGGCCATCAGAAGGAAATGTATGTATAAATAACCTAATTATTGATAGTGCCGACGTAATTAAATATCTAGGAATAATCATAAATAATAATCTGAATTTCAAAACCCACAATGACTACACGGAAAAAACACCAACTCAAATTTTATTAAAAATTAATAGGAGATTATAAAAATTAAAATCTGAAAACAAATATTACTTTTTTATAGTAATAAATAGAAAATCCTTATTAAAAATTCTATTCTAGTTTGTAAATATTTTCATTTTACATTTTTTAATAAGTGCATATTAAAAATTATTTTCTTCATTTTAATTATCACCTAAAAACTTTGAAATTTTACAAAGAATTTATTAAATTTTAATAAATTGCCACATTAGAATTTTTATATATTTCATATTGTAATATATGATTCCCGCTTTATAATTTTTAAAAAGTAGTTATAGAAAAATTATTTCAAGATTATTAATTTTTATTATATTGAATTTTATTTCTCTTTTGTGTTTAATTTGTACTCTGTTTGAGTTCTCAACATGTTCATGCAAAAAAATAAATATATAAGGCTTGCCAAACTCTTACTAATTGGCTTTGAAGTAATGTGTTGAACAGAATTGGGACGGGGTCGGGAAAGCGGCAACGGAAACTCGCTGGCTGCCCTAATTTTGTTCAACACACCAAAAAATTTAAAAATAAATTTCAGTTATTATTATTTCATCATAAAAACTTTATAATGTACTTTTTAAAAAATAGTACAGTCCTTTTAAAATATAATAAATTATTGCAGAAATTTTAAAATCTACTTTGTAAAAATTAAAAACTTGCATTCGAAAAATTAATGCCTGCTTGATGCAATTTTTATATTGCGCTTAGTAATTTTTAATAGACACTCGAACCGTTTCTAAATTACTAAATACCTACTAATTTTTCTTAAATTTTCATTAATATTTACAATAATTTCGAGTTGGTGTTTTTTCCGTGTATGTCTGCAAAAAGGTAGCAAAAAAAGTACACTTCTTTTCTAAAATTAGACAGAGACTGCATTAAACAGTGCAATAAGAATTTGTAATGTTATTATAAATCCACATTTTGAATATTGTTCGACTATACTCTTTACAGCTAATATTGAGATGAAAGATAGATTACAAAAACTCCAAAATAGAGCGATGAGGATAATCTTAAAAGTTAATAGATACTCCAATATCAAATTCGTGTTGAATGCATTGAACTGGCTTAGTGTAAACCAGAGGATACTTTTGAATGTTTTAATTTCAGTTTTCAAAATGGCACATGGTTCATTACCAAAATATCTTTGTGAAAGATTAGTATACGTATGTGCCATACACAATTATAATCTGAGAAATGTTTTCAGTTTTAGATTAAACTTTTTTAGAAATGAAAATACCAAAAACATGTTAATGTACAAGGGTTTAAAATTATTTAATGAAATGCTATGTAGTATTTCGAATGAAAATAATTTAAATACATTTAAGTTAAAAGTTATATCATACATAAAGGATAAGTTTGTTCGAGCCGGAAAAAATAGGTAAATATTTATAAAAGTTTTACCACAAAAAGCCTTCGAGCCACAAAAAATATGGAGGTTGGGAGATAAAAGTTGAGAGTAAGAAACAGCTGATCACTTCCCCTCCAAAAAAGAGTTTAATTTTTCACCCAGACAAATTTCTTGTGGCTAAAAGTTGAAGACGAGACTAGAAACTCACTTTTGACAAGCGAGGGAAAGAAAATTTCATGTCTCAATTGTATCTGTCCAATACTTGCCTTATAAAATATTTAAGAACTTCATTTTTTTTCACTTGTTGAAAGGTTGTGTTAAGAAGGAGCACCATAACAAAACAGCTTGAAATCACAACATTTTTTGGTAAATTCTCATTTATTCAATTAAATAGATGAGCGATTTTTGATTGAAAAGGAATCGTAAAATTGAATGCGCAGTTTTAAAATAAGAAATTGAAAATGTAGCTAGATGAAAATTACCCCATTTTTCATTATTTTGTACAATTCCATCGAAAACAAATTTTTGTTTGAACTGTAAATGGAAAAACTTTATTTATAGTTGATTTGTTTTTAATTCTTTATTTTCATTTTTTTGTATTTCACAACAATGGCGCTATTTTACTTCGCAATTTTGACAATGCCGGAAACTAAGTTAAGTTGGCTACAGTAGTCTTTTTCTCGAAAGGCCACCATCTGTCAAGTAGGGCACGTTCAGAATTATTCCTTATTTGCTAAAATTTATGTGTTACAGAACAAAAAAATTTTTCTTCACTAACTGTTAAATTTAACGTAAATTCCTTAAAAACCCATGCGAAATGAAAAATTTTTGCGGTTCAAAAGATTTTAACCCTTTTTAAAGCAGCGGGAATATTAATTTATGCTAAGCAATAGTTTTAAAATGCACTTTATATACTTTGAAAAAATTTTCAAGCAAAAATTGTGATTCTAATCTACTTTCAGTCATCGTCCTATTTAATATTAATATTCTCAAAAAGATTTCACTTGGCTTGCATTCAGAAAGTATTTACCAAACGGTTATGCAACTATGACGCAGGTTTTACTTCCTGAACCCTGTCATTGTTTGTTAACAAAAATATGCACAAATTTTTGACAGTCTTCATTTTTTACCAATTTTTCCGTTCGAGGCGAAAATTGTGGTGGTGAGACTAGTCAGAAAAATTTCAGCTTTTAATCTCTCGAAATCGCGATTTGACACTTTTAATTTTTTACCACAAAATCCGGCTCAAACAGACCTACAATTGTGATATATACTGTAAACACTGTAATTAAAAAAAATGGTTGCTATAACTAAATAAATGATTAATAATAATAAAAAAAACGGCGGGTTGCACTTTGGGAGTGCCGACAGAAGTGAGAACTTAAAATAATATAATTGAAATTTGTTTTCATGATGTTTTGTAATGTTTATGGAATAATTTTCACCACACCAAGCAACTCATGGCTGTCTCTTTCACACCAGTAAAGAAAAAATAAATGGAGGAAAGCTAATGTCAAGTTTTCAGCTTTTAAAATCCAGTGTCATCCTGTGTCGGTGATGACGTGGAGGAAAGCTAATGTCAAGTTTTCAGCTTTTAAAATCCAGTGTCATCCTGTGTCGTAACTCAATTTATGCATACGCCCAAAAGCACGCAGCGAATTTCTAAAATTACCATATACCAACAACCAAGACAACAACCATGACGTCATCACATGGTTGTTGTCTTGGCTACTGATCTATCAACATACCCTTAAAGCATGCTACATAGTTTTAAAAATATTGTCATTGTGACGTCATGAATGTCGGTGTCCTGTCGCCAGTTTATACATTTTTCCTCACCCGCACAACGTGCCTAAAGAAGATTTACAATAATGAACTATTTATTTTTGCATAGGTAAAGGAATATAAGGACTTTTTGGGAATTGAGTCAGTCCATGGCCCGGTACAAGCTCCGACCTCAATCCCATTGTGAATGTTTGGGCCATTTTAAAACGCAAAGTGCGCAAACAAAACCCTAATAATATTCCAAATGCCTTTTTAGAATGGAAAGCGTCATCAACGCAAAAATAGGTCCTACGCGGTATTAAAATCAATTTTACCGTATTATTTAAAATAATTAAATAATAAATAATTAAAGAGTATGTGAGAAATTAAAAATGCGTAAAAAAAAACTACAAAAAACAATGTATTTTTTCATATACATAAGTTGTAATTTCTGATTATAAAACTAGCAATTATGTGTTTATTTAGAAAAAGTTCCCAGAATTTATTACTGTTAGGTGGACAGTTTTGAAAATACTCAAAATTGTCCCTAGCAACAGTATCTAACAAACTTAAAACCATTAAACAAGAGTATATCATATTTTACGCATCAAAATTTAAAACTTCTTGCAAAATTCAAATCGGCGAGTGTATCATTCCTTTTAACGACATGGAAAGTAACGTCCATCTGCACACCATCAATTTCTAACTCCAAATAAATTTCGTTTCTCAGGCTTGAGCATAATGGCTTGTTGGAGCGAATTAAAAATGTCACATCTCATGAGACACAGGCAGCAACCTGTATCGATAAGACCCGAAAACTCATGGTCACCCAACTTAATCCTCTTAAACTTCAGATTAATGTCACCGTCGACCATATTGACGTTACCACGCTTAGCTGCCACTTCAGTTTTATTTGGCACTCGAATGACATATGGCCCATTTGGTTGCACTTGAAGCACTTGATTTCTCTACTGGGACAGTATCTTGCTATATGAGAGGAGTCACCACACTTAAAACAATTCTTTCCAGTCGGAAGCCTCACGACTTTATTATCGTGTTCCTTTTTAATTTCAACATTTGTAGTAGTTTTGGTGAAACTATTCATCTTCGGCTTGAACTGCATCTTTTCATAAATTTTTACTTGCTCTTTGAGCTCTTCCGCGTTCTTAGCTTGGTAGAGGACTGCCTTATTGCATCTTGAATCTGGTATGCCATCAATAAAATAGTACAGCAAACTTTCCTCATCCAATTTTATTGCCTTGCCGAGCTCCATAAGGGCGTAAATATATTCACGAAAAGTTTCTCCTTGCAACTTACGTCGATTTTTCAGCATTCTGGGCACATCCGCTGACAACAACTTTGTCCCAAACTTTTTGATGAAAGTTGATTTCAAGGAAGTCCAATTACAAAGACCATCTTGACTGCGCACACAACTTTTGGCTGCGCCCTTTAGCAGTTGCTTGGAGTATATATACTTATACACTTCATTCCAGTGTACTGTCCTGGCGTTTTCTTCGAAATGCTCAATCCATTGGTGAACATCAGCAGTGTCAGTGCCATCAAATGTCGGAAAGCTTTCTTCAATGTCTTTAAAAGAGAAATGCAATTGGGAGCGCATTGGTGGAACATCTTGAACAGACTGCTGTCGTGTTCCAACTTCAACCCTACTTTCGGCGTCGCACAGTGGCGCATTCTGACATTTCTCGTTGCAAAAATCATAACTTCTGAACGAATTGAGACATCTCTATGGTTTTTTTTTTCGTTATGGACAGGAAAATAATATAGCTTTCACTGCACAAAATTTTATTGGAATTGACCGTATGAACCCTATGGTATTCATGGGCAAAGTTAGACTTTCTAATATATGTACAAATTATGAATATGAAGTTCTCCATATGAGTGTTTTTTTTTTTTAAAAAATTATTAAAACCATGAATTATGATTGCTTTACACAAATCCATAGTTAATTAAAATTTTTGAAGGTCAAAATTTTTTTCTACACTGAAAAAAATTTTTTTCCAAAACTTTAAAAGCCCCGGAAATGCAAATCTTTTGATCTTCTAAACGAATTGATGTACCTCATTATTTTTTTTTCTATAGACTAAAAACTAAAACAGCTCTAACTATTGGAATTTTCATTTAAATAGACGTATAGGACGCTTAGGAATTATTTTTTGAAGGTTGGCTTTCTGAAGAGTAAAAATCTATAAAAACGAAATTTTCAGTATAATTTAATTTATTAGAAAAAAAAGTTTCGAAAAAAAAAATTTATTATAACATGCAGTTTTATGTGAGTACCTATAATTTAAAAACATAATCTAAATTGCTTTCTTCGCTGCTGTGATTTTCCTATATTCTGGAAGTATATCCACGTTATGTCGCGTCAAAGACTTTCGGAGTAGATTGTACTTTTCCTTCGAAAGTCCCAAGTCCATGAATAAAGCCAAAGCTTCCTCAGTGGCATATTTTACGGGATATGCATTCGGTTGAGTAAAAATGCTTTCTTTAATTCTCTTCAATCGGAGGATAATACTAGCAACAGAAACTGCTTTTGTTATATCGCCTCTTGTTTTTGCTTTATCTCTGTTGTATTTAACTGTTAATGCTGTTGCCAGTTGGCCGGTAGAAATTGCTTCTGTAGCATCCATAAGTTTCTTTTTTTTGTGAATGTTGAACTTTCGTCTAATGATTTGCTTGGCCTTCCTATTGCAGATTTTGAAGTACTTGGCAATTCTTCGGATATGTCTTCTACTTCCTCATAGTGGATATCGGTACTTTCCTGTAGCCAATTTTTCTATTTCCAATAGAATGTTTTATCTGAACTACGTACACTATTCCATTTACGTTTTAACTCTATTGAATACTGCACAAATTTTCCCCCGAATTTCACGTTGTTTGAATTTTTCATCAGTTTTTGTAATGTTGCTTCGAAATCTAATTCAGTTGATGAACTTTTGAATGCAAATGAATATATTGCTTTTCATTTTCCTTGAAATAAGTTGAAAGAAAGCATAAAAATTTTATGACCCCAAATATAACTTTTGAAATTACCTTCCTTAGGTCATCGAATTCTCTAAGTTTTTCTAACTGTTAAAGAATGTATAATATTCTTATTGCCCCTGATAAGAACTACCTACGCACTCATTACGTGTCGAGTTTTTAAATTTATTTTACCTGTGGAATCATAGTCTATATAAAAAACAAGCCTAGAAAAATAAACTCCTTTAACTTTATTTTTTTACCTGCTGTGTAAATCATTATTGGAATATTTTCACTTATGCCTAATAAAAAATGTGAGCTTCAGGAATATATTCGTGGCACCCTATAAATTGAGGTTGGCATAACAAGAAAAAAAAAGTGTACAATGTTGACTGCTATATTATTTGTATGTTTACAATAAAAAAAATAATCCAAATATTCCAATCCGTTCAGTTATTTTGAACTATATCATCAGAAATGCCAGAACACGCACAATGCAAGTTCAACAGCAAGAGCATGAAAAAAGTCACAGGTTTCTTGATAAAAGTCGTTATTTGCTCATTTTCCCGACATTTCCCGACAATATAAATTTTTTCATTGTATTTAGAATTGTTCAAAGAATTTATTTTTTGTTGTCGGATCTTGAACTTATGTGATATTTTTTTTGAAAGTCCATTCAAAGTTGAAAAAATGGGTAAAAATAGTGTTTCGGAAAAGTACAGTCACCTCCTACATTTAAAAAAAAAACTTCTTTTTAGTGTAAGTTCATAGTCTAAAAACCGCTTATTTCATATATGTAAAAAAAATAACATTTCGTTCATAACTTGCATAAAAATTTGAACCTCGTCTTGAACTACAAAAAAAAAATAAAAATAAAATTAAAAAACTCGTAAAAAACATCAACTTTGACCTACTCTACAAAGCGAACCATTTCGTCAAATAAGTTGAAATTTTACATTCGCGAGTTTAAAGCAATTGTTTATCAAACTGCATCATTAGCTTTACGAATTTCCACCACACCAAAATTGATTTTCGCAACCACTTTTTAGAAAGTGCGCCACTGTGCGTCGTCAAACTCATCCACGCTTTCATCATATTCATCA
This sequence comes from Meiosimyza platycephala, assembly GCA_963662105.1. Classification (NCBI taxonomy): domain Eukaryota; kingdom Metazoa; phylum Arthropoda; class Insecta; order Diptera; family Lauxaniidae; genus Meiosimyza; species Meiosimyza platycephala. The sequence continues at coordinate 67,902,793 of OY759208.1, read as the reverse complement.
TCTTCATCATCGACCAAGCTGAAATGTTGGAGTAGCCGGTCCCTAAGTTCATGTTTCCGTCTGCTAACCCCACTTTCCTAAGCTTTTCTTTTAAATCACTAACTGTCATCTTTAAAATAGTCTCAGCGTCCATCTTTACGTCTTTAAAATATTTATTATTGTTAAATAAAAATTAATATATAATATGTAAATATATTAAAAGAATTCATATTCTATTTGTTTCAATTCAATTTATATAAAGCAAATTCAAAATGTACTTACAAAAAAAAACTTCCTTGTTTTCTTTATTGAAATTCTTTGGAATTTCTTTTTAATTTTCTTTACAAGTTATCAAACTTACCTCTTCTTCTTAATTTTTGTATTTGCTTCCTATTATTCAACTTTTGTATTCAACTTCTTTTAAAATATTTTATTTAACTTTACTTTGCTGCTTTATTTTTCAATTTCTTTTACTTATTTTTAAAAATTTGACATCAATACTCCTTTACAGTTTTTCTTAACATTTATTTTGTTTTCATCTTTACTTCTTTAAAATTTCTTTTCTTTGCATCTTTACTACATTAAAATGTATTCTCATCTTTTATCCTCTTTACATCTTAAACATTTTGTTAACAACTTTATTTTCTTCTAATTAACTTTATTTTTTAAAAAAATTGAATTTAAAGCATAACTACTTTGTAACTACAAATATTTTTCTACAGTGACCAAAAATAAAATGGATACTCTCACCAGCGCAATTAGGGGTTGTTTTTTATTCTTCTTTGTGTGCTGCTCTCTTTTCCACTCAATATCGCTTATTGGCGTGCTGTATGCTGTCGATCTTCTGTATTGTTGTAGCTGTCGATGTTTTTCAAACGTTGCGTCGTCTCTGCTTACGAAATTGGTGCTGCTTCGTGCTACACGCTGTTGTTGTTGTTGCGAGTCTTTTTCTAGTTAGTTCTTTTTAATTTTCACTAAATTAAATCGGATTCGGATTCAGCGTATCAAAGTCCTTCGGATATGACAAGTGTGGTCTCTGGTTTTGGAAATTTTTTAATTTTAATCCTTTAATTACACAGGCCCACAAAAATAAAAAAAAGTCCAAAACCAGAGACCAGACCTATCATATCCGAAGGACTTTCATGCGGTGAATCCGAATCCGAGCTTAGAATTTCTCCTATACGTCAGGTTTTCGAGATATGCTAACCTAAATGTGCAAACACGGTTTTTGGCTATATTTGAGGTTATTTTACATGGCGAATAAATTTTTGTTTTCCAAAACTGGTTGCGGCATCCGAAAGTACTATTTTTACCCTTCAAAACCTATTTTAAATTATATGAATATCATTTTTACACAACCAGATATCATAAATTAAAGTTTTCTATTCATCCAGCCATACTGGATTAATATAGATCTGTATGTAGGCCATTGTCATAAATTTCAAGTTACGATATTTCGGGGAAAAAAAAGTTATCGATATAAAGCTTCTGCCTTTGCCTATACAAATACAAGCGCAATTTTGTGCCACTATAAATATTGGAGCCCCTAGAATTTTAAGTCAGTATTAGTAAATAAAATTAGTATAAATACCCAATAGGCAAGGACAGGAGCTAGCAGTGCTTCTAGCAGGACTTCCTTGGTAAGATTAAGGCCTTGTCACCTCCTTACTTTCTTTTTTATATGAAATGTCCCGATAAAACAGGCCTTCTAAGAGCGCTTGCCTTAGCAGGGGTAACAGAAGTACTTGGAAAAAATTAAATTTTAATACGTCGTGAGACGACTCTGAGTTAATTTTTTTCTATCCGCATCACCGCACTCACTTATAATTTGACATTGAATACACAACTGTCTACCACCTTAACATAACATGAAAAAGACGACCAGCCTAGCAACATGCAAACCATTCTTTACTTCCAGCGCAATTTTGTGCCACCATAAATATTGGAGCCCCTAGAATTTTAAGTTAGTATTAGTAAATAAAATTAGTATAAATACCCAATAGGCAAGGGCAGGAGCTAGCAGTGCTTCTAGCAGGACTTCTTTGGTAAGATTAACGCCTTGTCACCTCCTTACTTTCTTTTTTATATGAAATGTCCCGATAAAACAGGTCTTCTAAGAGCACTTAGAAATTAAATTTTATACGTCGTGAGACGACTCTGTGTTAATTTTTTTTTATCCGTATCACCGCACTCACTTATAATTGGACATTGAATACACAACTCTCTACCACCTTAACATAACATGAAAAAGAAGACCAGCCTAGCAACATGCAAAACGTTCCTTACTTCCAACTATTAATCTACTTTTGATGTCGTATACAATATGTACAATGCAGATGACAAAAAAGTAATGTCGAATCATGAAACATTGCAACATGTCAAATGAAAAAACACATTTAGTCCTTCTTCTTTGCCATCTAATATCAGGCCTGATAGCACGCCTGCTGTGGGAAGGCCTAATAGCACGTCTGCTGTGGGAAGGCATAATAGCATTTCGTGAGTATACATATTTTTATTTGCAGGAAAATTTAGTTTTGAGAAGGCCTCTTACTATCGCAGCAGTGCTAGCAGGCCTTCTCCGAGGAAGGCCTTGTTGACTTGCCTGCTGGGTAGTTTTGATTGAAAAATAAAATCCAGCGTATAATGAAGATACTCAAAGCTTAAAAGACAAGTTCTATTAGCTAAAAACATTTTGGCAGTAATTTTGCCAAAAGGAAAAATCCCTGGCAAACAATTGAGTTTGCCGGGATATAGAGACCCGTAGCGTTTTTAGGCGCTGGTTCAAACCGTCTTCTAGGTAGGCATCAAATCCTGACTAACTTAGCCTCCAACACTGTAGGGGGATCTCTTGGAAAAAATGAAGAAAATTTCGAAAAATAATTAATATCACTAGTAGGTTATATTATATTCATTTTTATTATGTTCATTGTTTATATTAACTTGCTCTTTTCACAAAAAGGAAACTTTTTACGATATGCTTCTACGATTTATAGCATTAGCTGTTTGTGTTCTCCATCATTTGATAAAATTTCGTTGTAGTCTTTCATAAATGCAACACCTCTTTCAGCGGTGTCATTTACGACATCTAAACCTTTGCAAAAAGAGAGCACACCTTTAAAATCATCATTAATACCGTATTCATTCCAAAGAAATCTTTAAATTTTTATGTTTCGTGGTCAATTCATTTTGGCTGCAAAACAATTAAATGGAATCCGAGATGTACATATATTTTTATTTTATAATATATATAATGTAAATTATATTCGAGTATGGTTTGGATGTACCAATGCTGTGGAAGCTCCATTAATTCAATTCAATTTATTTGTTTAAAGGACATTAGCACATAAGAATATAATTCTTTTAAGTACAACAATTTGCTTATTTATATGTTATAATCAACAACTTAAATTAATTATATAAACTTAATTAAATGTAACAGTTATTTTAGTTATCTAAGACTTAAAGACAATTGTGATTCAGAACCAAATAGAAACAGAGAAGAGCATAAGAAAGATAAAGAATTAAGAGTTCAAGAAAGATGTCGAAAAATTAGATGCTTGAAGCTTCTGCAGTTAGAAACACATTTTAAATGACGAGGCAAGGAATTCCACAGACGAATAGCACTAACGAAAAACAAACGAGACGAATTCAAGTATTTGAAAGGAGGAATTATAAGATTTAGATTTCTGGACGATTGACAAAATTGCAATTTCTCAAACAGATAGAAGGGAGTTTTAGTGAAATATGCAGAAATATTAGATTTCCAGATCAGATGTCCAGATATTCAACAATATTGCAGTTAAGGATGCTTTTCCTAAATGCTGAAACATGATCAAGTCTTTTCAAACCAAAGACATAACGGGTAATGTTATTAAAGGCCATCTGGATTTTATGGAGTGAATTTGCATCTAGTTTACTGTAGACAACTTCAGAGTAAGTTATAAATGGTATTACTAATTGCACTGCAAGACGTTTTCTAGAAGTCACAGGTACAAATGATGCTGTCATTCGTAAGTTACGAAGTGTATTGTAGACTTTTCTTATAATACCGTTGACCTGATCTTAGCATGGCAGAGAACAGTTTAAGGTAAACCCGTGATTAGATACTTTATAGACAAATTTTAACCTGGTCCCATTAAGGCAGATACAAGGCAACTCATAATTCGGATAATATGATTTGGAGATTGGCAGGACATAAGATTTGGATGGATTTAAGTTTTAGTAGTTTTGAATGGCCCAATTATTGATCCTCTCAAGATCTTCATTTACTCTAAATCCTAGGTCTTCAATCAATCCAATTGGCCGTGACAAGTAGAGCTGCAGGTCGTCAGCTTTTTTTTTTAATAATCCTCACCGCACTGTCAGAAAACCTAAAGAACCGTTTCAGCTTAGTACATAGTAAAGAGTGATCTATACTATCGAAAGCTTTGGAAAAATCCAACAGGCAAAGGAAAGTCATGCAGTCCTTGTCATATGCATTTCTCAAGTCATCCATAATTTTTACAACCGCAGTGGAGCAGCTATGCCTCGGTCGAAATCCTGATTGTAGCGGCGACAAAAGACCAGTCTCATCAATAAAAGCACAGAGTTGTTCTGCCATCAATGACTCGCAGATCTTAGACAGAGCAGAAAGTAAACTGATAGGCCGAAAATTGCTTATTCCAGATGCAGTAGAAGATTTTGCAATTGGTATAATGGTTGCCACCTTCCATACAGTAGGGAAACAGGAGCTAGTTAAGCAGTGGTTGATAATATGAGTTAGTGGGCCTAGGATGTAAGACAGAACTAATTTTATGAATTTAATGGGTATATTATCTTCACCAGTTAAGTTAGATCTGACTTTAAAAATTTTTTTGGCAACATCATGTTCGCTCACCGCCACAAAATCAAAGATATTCGAAGGGTTTTCAGTTCTAAACCAATCAGGAGGAGTTTGAGTCCTCTGTGAAGGGTTAATGGAAAAATGGTCATTGAGAACATTGGGATCAATGTCACATTGTGAGCCACTATTTTTCCCTACACCCACTGATCTTAAGTTATGCCAGAGGAGCTTAATAGGTAAATTTGGATTTTACTTGGACTGAAAAAACATTTTTTTTGCCATTCTTATAGCAGAAGAGGCACGATTTCGCGCTCTTCTGTGTTCATCCCAATTAAGATCCGTAGGATTTCTCTTCCATATTGAACACGTTTTTTGCTTTTTTTTAATTGAAAGTCTTACAAGCCTAGTAAACCACGGATACGAAGCATTACGAACACGCGCCGTACGAAGGGGAACATGACGGTCGAAGATTCTATCAATCACATAAAAGAAATTAATTTTCTCATCTATAGTGTTCATGAACCAAACATCATGCCATTCCACTGCAGCCAGTTCGTCAAAAAGGTTAACATGGTCGATAGACTTGTAATCACGGTATGTTCCACATGAACAATGAACAGAAAATTAGGTCATGGTCTGATAAAAACGATAATTGATCATATACCAATACTCTGGAAACATCAGCCACAGCAAAAATATCAAGAAGGCTTGGGGTAGCATTGTTAGCAAAGCGAGTTGGTAATTTAGTATTGACGATTGAGAGCCCAATTTCCGTTAAATCATCGCAAAGTTGTTTTGCAAGGTTATCTGATAGAAGCAAATTTATGTTCAAATCACCACATATAATTAAGTGATCATAATCAATAATATAATTTGATAATGATGAAAACAAAGGGGTCAGACTGGAGCTCCGATGAGGGTTATAAACACTCGAAACTAAGACTTTGGTGTTATTGTCATAGATTTCAACACTAAGAAACTCAATACTATAGCCGATAGATTTAACTAAAAGTTTAGCATTTAAGTAATTTTTGCAATAAATAGCCACTCCTCCCCCTGACCTGTCTAGCCTATCATTCCGAAAAAGCTTATAATTTTTTAGCTCATAATAAGAGTCACACACTTCATTGCGGAACCAAGTTTCAGAGACGCACAAGACATCAACTGAAGACTCCTCAAAAACATACTTCACTATACCCATTTTATAAGCATTTAAACTTCTGGCATTAAAATGAACGATTCTAAGGCCAGAGCGTTGACTGCACAAGATATTTAAAAGGGTTTTATAACTTTCGATAGCACTTAACGTATTATCATTTAAGGTGGTCATAAATTATAAAGACAAAAATGGAGCATAAAGCAAAAAGCAATAGAGTTAAAAGTTTAAATTTAAAATAAGACCGGTAAAAAATAAAATATCCTAGAATTAAATATATAACGCATTGAGATGTATATCATTTTCAGTATGAGCTTCAGATATAATTTTCTGCAACTCTTCCTCATTTTCAACACGAAATGCATTAGATTGCTTATACTACCTTATATATACTGACCCACGAAGAGTGAATGCATTATATAAAGATTTTTGGCGTTTGAACCGGACAGCTGCTTGAAGAAGTTTTCTGTTATCCATAGTGAGACTTTCATAAAGGTAGATGTAGCAGGTAGCTTAACTGCCATCTTAATTCTCCTACGAAATTCACCAAAAGCCTTTAATACGCGGTTGCGCTCATACGGAGAATAAAATTTAATAACAACAGCAGAGTCAGGATTGGTCAGACTGGGATTAATTCGAAAAATGTCCCTGACTGGAGGTTCCACAAAGTCAATTGAGAGACATATTTCATTAAAAACAGACTTTAGGTTTTCATCTTTCTTGAAAGTTATCCCAAATAAGACAGCATCCGTAGAAATACCATCACTCGGTTTGTTGTTATTTTTTACTTGCTTTTGTAAATTTAAGTATAGGTTCTCTAACTCAATACAGCGTCGAGTCATATCACTGAGTTGCTGTTCCATATAATTTATTTTCTCATCTATCTCACAATATTTTTGTTGTATTCCAGTCATTTCATTCTCAATTTTATTTACCAGTCTAGCCTCAGCTTTAGTAATTGCATTTGTTACATGCTCTAGTAGTCTGCTGTGGAAATTATTCTGCTGCTCTTCCATTTCAGTCATAACACGATCGAACAGGCTGTTGTTACATCTCTTCAAACGCTCTTCTAATTCTCTTAGTTGGGTTTTAAGAGAACTTTCAACTCTAACTTCTGGCGAATTGGCGCTTTTTCTGTTGGAAATAGAAATCATTGCACCATGCTGCTGTTGGCGTGTTGTTATTTTTGTTGGAGTCATTCTCACTTAGTTTAATGGAGTAGTTGAGCTCAAAACAGATTTTGAGTTGTAGATGTTGTTGTTAAATGCAAGTGCAGTTTATGATTTATGCACAGTTTAATTTTTATATTTTTGTTTTTTAATATTTTTTTTTTTAATATTGCTATCATTTAGCACTCGAATTTCAGGAACACAAGAGAAACACGTCCGCACACGACAAAACTTGTTTTATTGAACCTTCATAAGAGAATCCATTTCATATGAAAATATTGATCCAACCGTTTCCATGACAATACAGAAAAAGTTTCAAAATCATTTGTGGTATTTGGCAAAGGAAACAGTATCTCTCACATTTTTTGATTCAAGAGTATCTTATGCGGAAAAGGGGAAAATAGTTGAACGTCTCAAATTCTTGAACCCCGTTGTGAAATTGAAAAACAGCAGGAACAGCGAAAATGTCAACATTTTACTAAAGTCAACATTTTACTAAATCATAGTCTAAGTCACTTTGTTTCACACAAAACTAAAAACTTTTTTGTTTTCTTTAGATTGATAACAGAATTTCTCAATAATCATCTATCCACATGGGAATCTGATGATGATTTTAAAGATGTGCTCTCCTTTTGCAAAGGCTTAGATGTCGTTAATGACACTGCTGAAAGAGGTGCTGCATTTTTGAAAAACTACAAGTTACCAGATGACTAACTTGGACAAGTAGCACATCTGAAAAAATTAAAAATTTTTTTAAAAAAGTTTTACTTTTTCTAAGTTGAACAAAAAAAAATTGGTGAGCAAAAAAAAATTTCCTCATTTTTAGTCCTCTACATGCTAAATTTTGCCAGGTTTAAATATAAAGACTATTTTTGGTAAGCAAAAAAATAGCCTCACTTTTTGTTACTAAGGCGACATTAGCAAGAGGTCACCCAGACTTAAACGTAAATTAACACTAGCCAAAATTAAATTAAGAAAGGCCCTCCGGGAAGAGTCTGAAAGAGGTATAGACTCACACATTAAGAAGCTGAGCCCACTACTCTTTATGGAAGGCCATCAGAAGTATGAAAAAACCTACTGACCTATATTCCTCCATAAGTCGAGCATATGCTCACCACCTTAAACATGTATTTAAGCCAAATCCTCCGGGGAACAGCTTTGAAATACCACAAGAAACCCAAAATTCGAGACACATTTCGTTGCGCACAACTAAAGACGTATATTCTTTCATAAAAACACAACTGAATAAAAAGAAAGCACCAGGTCATGACCTAATAACTGCTAATATGCTTATTGAATTGCCTTATTGTGCAGTAAGATACCTAACCATACTTTTCAACGGTATTACTCGATTGGGCCACTACCCAAAGATTTGGAAGATGTCCCAAATCACAATGATTTCCAAGCCTGGAAAAAATCTCACACATGTCTCATCATATCGACCAATAAGCTTGCTACCCACCACATCAAAACTTTTTGAAAAGCTGCTACTTTCGAAAATTATGCCCTATGTGAACCAACTCAACATAATACCTCAACACCAATTTGGTTTCCGCAAAAAACATGGAACTATAGAACAAGTTCACAGGATAGTAGCACAAATTAGAAAGACATATGAAGAGAAAAAATACTGCTCAGCAGAATTTCTCGATGTAGCTCAAGCTTTTGACAAGCTTTTACACAAGTTAAAGAAATTACTCCCTATAAATACCCATGCTTTACTAAGTTCCTACCTTACAGGACGAAAGTTTAGGGTAAGATGCAAAGACTACATTTCAGATGATGTAGAAATTTTTGGAGGCGTACCACAAGGTAGTGTTCTTGGCCCAATCTTTTACCTAATTTACACTTCTGACTTGCCAACAAACTGTGCTTAAATCTACTTTTGTTGATGACACTGCAATTTTGCCTTGTCACGCAGACCCTCATAGTACCCTTGATGAACACATGCGTCTAGTTGGTGGCTTTTCTAGTGGCTTTTAAACTGGCAAATAAATGCAAAAAAGCAAAATAGAACACATGTAACTTTTACACTCAATAAAAAGACTTGCTCCACAGTTTACCTAAATTGAACCGCAATACCTCAGAGCGCTGAAGTTAAATTCTTAGGTATGCACCTCGACAGACGGCTTACTTGGAAAGCTCACATCGAAAAGAAAAAAATTCAAATTAAGTTGAAAGCATCAAGTAATAATTTTCTTTTTCTTTGTTCTCTTGTACAAAGTTATTATTATACCTATGAGTAATGTCATATGGAATCCAGCTGTGGGACAATGCAAGTTTATCGAATATAGAAATATTGCAAAGATGTCAGTCAAAAATACTTCGAATTATTTCCGGCGCACCATGGTATGTCAAGAATATAAACATACACCAAGATCTTGGTATACCTTTTGTTAAGCAGATGCAGGAAAACATAAAGCGATCCTATCAACAAAAACTGCACCAACATCCAAACATACTGGCTAGGAACCTACTCCTAACTTCGAATACGTCTCGACTGAAGAGCCAAGACTTGCTACTCCTGTAGCCATTATGTATACGCATAATGGGTACTCCATTCGCAACTCAAGACAGGATTTGAAAAACAACATTTCTAAGCAATGCACTATAGGTCAAATAACACTTTTTGCTGGCAAAAACTAATAACGGCTATATTATCATGGCGATCAACTGGAAATGTATTTCTTATGTTGACTCTAGACTAAAGGAAGAATTCTCAAAAAAATCGTAACCCTTGTACTACCGGGTCAAAAATGGCACACACTACTTTTTTTTCAAATCTCATAATTATTAAAACAAGAGAAGAAGTAAACAGGAGGAACTAAGCCCTCCATAATATCCTTTGAATGAATGAGAATTTTGCGTCAGGTTTTTAATTTTTTACCAATATTTCGCTTCTAAGCCTATTAATATTTTACTGTTGGAAAACAGGCAACTTCCTGTAGCTTTTTACCCATTTTTCGTATTTTCCGTTAAGTCTAATGCAAAAATTATGCGCAATCTGCCGCAAATATCTTAGACTAGTAGCATCCTGAGTATTTTCAATAAATAATTTAAAATGGCCTCTTCTTTTTGCAACCAGACTACGAATAAATCGGAATTACGGGAGAGTAAGTTACCTGAGAAAAATATTCATTAAAAGAAAAACGCAAAAAATCGCAACTTGAAATTGACAAATTAAACTCAAAATTCTTCACTTTACACATTTCTGATTGTCTAAACACGGCCAAATTCAGCCAAGGTTTTAAAAGCTTGTCCAAAATCAATTTTTAAGAAAAAAACTTTAATTATAGGTTAGGTCAGAAGTATTAGTTCTTTCACCAACAAAAAACTTTTTTAACAAATTCTTTCTCTTAGACTATTAAGCACTTATTATCACTTTTCTTTTCCATATTTTATTGAAATTAATGCTTTTTTTTAATTATTTAAAACAACTTAAAAATTCGACAACAATCACTGCGTATACTTCGTTCAACACGTTTTTCACAAACTATGACTTTGATCACCTGCTAAGCAGTCGCCGTTTCTTTTTTAGAAAAACAAAACTTACCGTTATACGATCTGATGTTTTGTTTATCAAATACCATCAACAAAAAATGTATTCTTGGAAGTACGAAAAATTACTTTTTGCCACAAAAATGAATCAAATTACCTATAGTGCAATGGCTTGGAAAAGTCCAAAGTTCTATTAGTTTCTTAAGATTTGTATAGTTATTGTTAGTCTCCAAGAAAGTTGGTTCAATAAATAATTAACAATTTAAAAAAAAAAAAAAAAAATACAGCGCGAAAGGGTATTTCACATGTACTTTGTTCTTGTGACTTGAGTAACGGCAAGAGTTAACGAGTCGATGCGTTGAAGAAAAAATTACAGGAGCAAAATACATGCGCAAATCCTCTTTCGCGCCGTATTTCTCATAGCAAACTGCAAAAACACTCTTTGGAAAATTACTTTTTTAATGTAAAAGAACCTCAGCTTTCTAGTTAAAGCATTAAAAAAAATATTAAAAATACCGCTTTTGAGATATAACACGTTGTGTGATTTTTCACCAGGAAAATGGAAAATTTCGGGAAATCTGACAAAACCATTGGAAAGCTGAGGAAAAAATACATTGAAATGATGTGCTGGGAAATTTTTAGGTACATTTATGTACCACCAGCACGAGTTGAAAACAACAGAATTTAGCGTTCGCGCGCCGCGCTAGGACATTTGACGTATTTCTCCTAATATGCGGAATTCTTTAAATTTTCTGGTTTTTGACGTGCACAAATATCGAAAATTTAAAATTGAGGGCACACATCTGAAACAATTTTTAATCTATAGTTTGGACGTTTCTAAACAAACTGACCTAAATGACCCCAAACTTTGTGTGGGAACACCCCATTACCCCTTCACTGACTAGTTTAGTTGAAAACTTAATTCCTCTTAAAGTTGTTAACATAAAATTATAAAATTTGCTACATATGTTGATAGTTGATTGCAATTTCTATTCATGATAAAAACAAAATTTAATAATTTTCCCATTTGTTTATAACTTTTAATTAAACAATTGATGATAATTTGTCTTCCCAATACGAAAAATTAAAATTTTTTTTTTTTCGGTATGAGCCTTGAATATGGAAGATTGAATATATGTAAAAAATTAAGTGTGCCGTCACTCATTTCAATAAAAAAAGATTTTATATCGAACGATCTGCGACAAAATCCAATCCAATCCCAAATTCCTTTGTATTTTATTTTTGAAAATTTATTTGTGTGGCGCACATGGGATTTTGTCGTAGGTCGCTCGACATAAAAATTTTATTCTATTGAAATTAGTGACGGCACCCTTCATTTTTTTTACATATATTCAATCTTCAATATTCGAGGTTTATAACAAAAATACAAATTTTAATTTTTAATTAAACATTATTTAATCGACCTTACAGTCATTAAGCAAAGACCAATATTGTAAATTTTTACTTATTGATCAATGCTATTTTTCAACAAACATGACAAAGATAACAAATGGAACAATTTTAACCTGGTAATTGGTGACATGTTTCGGCTATTACCAATAGCCTCATCAGACCAGTTTGGTTAATTCTGTACATGGACTCGAACCCCTGACCGTTCATGCATTGCAATAGCATATTTTGCGACGGCCGCTCTAACACTTGAGCTACTGAGGGACTTGTCATGAGGTGTACAGAGTGCGCATATTCCATTTGTCATCTTTTGTCACTTTTTCACTTGCTGCCATAGCCGTTAGACCGTCGGCCTAAAGTCATGCTATGATTTATTTTTCGAAATTGTGGTGTTGCCAGCCACATATTTTTGAAATTCGGCGTGCTCTCCATATGGTTTTTAAGAAAGTTGATTTTAGCGACAGATTATTTTATAATTAAACATTATTTAATCGAACTTACAGTCATTAAGCAAAGACCAATATTGTAAACTTTTACTTATTGATCAATGCTATTTTTCAACAAACATGACAAAGATAACAAATGGAACATTTTTAACCTGGTAATTGGTGACATGTTTCGGCTATTACCAATAGCCTCATCAGACCAGTTTGGTTAATGATGTGTGCCCTCAGTTTTAAATTTCCGATATCTGAGAACGTCTAAAACCAGAAAATTTGAAAGATTCCTCATACATGTTTTTATAGAAATCATAAAATATCATGTTAAAAAAAGTTTTGCTTTGTTTTGTGAATTAAATCTAATTTCAAAATACCCAACATTTTTTATTTCTAATTCTTTTGGGTTTTAATTTTTAAAATTTTTATTCTTCTTAGATTTGTAACTAAAATTCTTATTGTATGATATATATGTATATTAGGGTGGTTCAAAATGCAATACATGTTCCGATTTTTGGTGCTCAGGCCCGAAAATATATCTTTAGCCTATGGAGCTATTCTACCAAAATTTCAACCGAATCGAACCACGGGAAGGCGTGTCAGTGGGTCGATTTGTATGATTTTTGTGCATTTTGGAGACAAATTTTTAGTATTATTTCGTTTAACTAAAAAAAATATCTACTTTGAGGTATATTCGTGGTAATCATTTTTTACGGACTCAGTATGATGTGAAAAGTGTAAATCAGAAAATCGCAACAAATTTGAGTATTGATTCATTGATACGAATGTGAAAAATGGTAAAAAATCTGACAAATTTCCACTTTGCCCGTTCGAAACCATATTTGTTTTATATTTTTCGGCCACGGGGCAATCGATTGGTAATCGTTTTTACAAGAGAGGGAGAAATATTTGATTAATAAAAGCAAGCATTTTCGTCATAAGAAAATAAAGATTTTTAGTTTATTTTTGTTCAAGAAACGCTAATATTTCACATTTGTTCATTTTGTATATTTTTTGCGATTTTCGGCGGCCACTTAAAATAATTTTTAAGACTGATCTTCGTCCTTCATTATCTGTTTGTTGAAATATTTCAAAGACCAATTGCTCTTTCCGCGGTGTCATTCACAACATGGATTTTCTGGAAAAAGGCCCCATTTGCTGGTCAAATGACGAATCGCACAAGTGTTCGAAGATTGTGGCCCAAAAATTACATATTGTGACCGACATCGCAAAAAGAACGATTCCTCTTGTGCAAAATACATTTTGCCATACATTTTAATTTCCAGCACATACCACTATCTAAATAACAAAACTTCATTAAAAAACTTGCATTTTGGGGTTAAAGAAATTCTTACCCACATAAAAAACGGAAAAATAGGTAAAAATGCAATTCGGCCGTTTTTTATTCAATTTTATATAACTTTTTCATTTCTTAATCGATTTTCATAAATAGTATCTTATTTTCTTCAAAAATATATATACTATGATATTGTTACGAAATTTTCTGTCCCTTCGACAATAATTTCAATCTCTTTCTGAGTTCGATCACTGGATTGTGTAATAATCAAGAAAAACGCAATCTTTATTTAATTATAAAATGGTTTATTTAAATCACAAATGTTAGTTTTTAAACGGTACAATTGTTTATTTCCTCTTTACATTCAAATTGTATACACAAGCGTTTTACTTCTATAGCTTAAAATCCACTGTATCACTTTAGTACTTAAATTCAAATGTTGAAATGTCTCACTTAAGATCCACTGTGTTCAACTGTTCAATATCAACTGTGTGTCTGCTGCTAATATGACAGCCTTTTATACTAAAGTCACCACTTTCTCGAACCGTCCGCCATCTTCCAGAATGTCGTTTCCGGTACCTTCTATATGGCGATTATCGACGTTGATAATGTCGTACCATCCGCCATTATCCAGAATGTCGTTTCCAGTGCCTTCTAGATAGCGATTATCGACGTTGATAATGTCGTACCACACTGACGCTCACACTTTATCATTTATAGTACACATGCTACAAGCCGCTAGATGGTCTTCTTCGGTCAGTGATGCTAGCTAGTACAGAAACCATTCGAAATGCCGCTAGATGGTGTTATTTTTCTACGGTCAGTGATGTAAGTATTTTTCTACGGTCAGTGATGCTAGCTAGTATCGTTTAGTTTTTATTTCGAGAATTTTCTGGCATAAAGCAAATTTCACTACACTGCCCTCCGCTTAAAGTTGTTCGTTCCGAACAAGAGTCTCTCCGTCTCTAGTATAAGAGTTGTCCCAGAAACGACCCATGCTGACGATTACATGTCGCGGAAAAGAGAAGAACTAGCAAATATACACGAGCTCAGCAGGAGACGTCCTCAATTGGCTAGCAACAAGATGAAAGCTCGGTATGACCTTCCAGCAGACTTGAAGTACGGAGTAAGCGTTGTCCCAGAAACGACCCATGCTGACGATTACAAGTCGCGGAAAAGAGAAGAACTAGCAAATATACACGAGCTCATCAGGAGACGTACTCAATTGGCTAGCGACAAGATGAAAGCTCGGTATGACCTGCTAGCAAATACTGAAGAGTTCAAAGAAGGTCAATTAGTGCTGCTACACAACCCACAATGAAAACGAGGCTTGTCTCCTAAATTACAGACTCATTGGGAGGGACCTTACCGGATCGTCACAAGGATTAATGATGTTGTGTATCGAATCCAAAAATACACCGGCAACAAAGGTAAATTAAAGGTAGTCCACATCGAAAGGCTGGCACCTTATACTAGAGATGGAGAGACTCTTGTTCGGGACGAACAAGTTGAAGCGGAGGGCAGTGTAGCGAAATTTGCTTTATGCCAGAAAATTCTCGAAATAAAAATTAAACGATACTAGCCAGCATCACTGACCGTAGAAAAATAACGCCATCTAGCGGCTTCTCGAATGTTTTCTGTACTAGCTAGCATCACTGACCGTAGAAAAATAACACCATCTAGCGGCATCTCGAGTGGTTTCTATATTAGCTAGCATCACAGACCGAAGAACATCATCTAGCGGCTTGTAATGTGTTTTCTGTACTATAAATGATAAAGTTTGAGCATCAGTGTAGTATCTCGAAGGTACCGGAAATAGCATTCTGGATAATGATGAATCAGTGTAGTATCTAGAAGGTACCGGAAATCGCATTCTGGATAGTGGTGGATATTTCGAGAAAGTGGTGACTTCAGTATAAAAGGCTGTCATATGAGCAGTAGACATACAGTTGATTTTGAACAGTTGAATACAGTGGATCTTAAGTAAGACAGTTGAACATTTGAATTTAAGTACTAAAGTGATAAAGTGGATTTTAAGCTGTAAAAGTAAAACGATTGTGTATTCAATTTTAATGTAAAGAGGAAACAAACAAATGTACCGTGTAAAAACTAACCTTTGTGATTTAAATAAACCATTTTATAATTTAATAAAGTTTGCGTTTTTCTGGATTATTACACAATCCAGTAATCGAACTCAGAGAACTATAAGAGATCGACATTATTGTCAAAGGGACAGGAAATTTCGTAACAATATAATATATTCCTATATGTGTATCTAATAGTGTTGTGTACCTACGTGCAGTGGAGTGCCTACGAGATGCAAACGATAAGTTTCTTGCCTCCCTATCGTTTAGCATTCGTTGAAAAACTAAATACTTACCGTGTTATTGCTGCTGTTGTTGTTGTTATCCTGTTGCGTTAAAAGTGCGATAAAATTGGGTTTGTTGTTGATCAGAAGGTGTGGATTTGTATGATTGTGATTGCTGTTGTTGCTGAGTTTGTTGTTGCACTGATATTATTTTGTTGTATTTGAATTTGCTGTGTCTGTCCTCTGGTTCTCTTTCTGTTGGGATAGCAGCTATCGTGTATAGATGTGCGTATACGTATAATTGAAATGATGACATGATTCGGTCTCGGTATATTATAAATAATGTTTAAAATTACACCAGTAAAGCAGCTAAGAGGGCACTTTGTTGCAACAATTTTGCTATAAAGTTGCATAAGTGCTGTGATTTCTAATGAGCAAAACTAAATTGTTTGTATGGAATTTCGTCAGAGCACGAGTCGTCTTTCACGTTCCGCACTTATTTGACTCAATGAAATTTAATTTTCTTTTTTAACATATGAAACAAAATTTTTGATTTACAATAAAACTTAAACATTATTATAAGTTGTTTTTATATGTAGTGTTTTTTGTGTGTTGTTGTTTGTTAAGTTGTTGGTATTAAGTTACCACACATATATAGACTTATAATTTACATTGCACATTTTTGAATCGTAAGCTAAAACAAGTCAGCTAATTTTTTTTTTTTTTAAGCTTGTTATTTATTTATTGAACCAACTCTCTTGGAGACTAACAATAACTATACAAATCTTAAGAAACTAATAAAACGTTGGACTTTTCCAAGCCATTGCTTAGAAAAGTTGTTTTTTCAAATCATGTATTGAGTTGTGAATGGAGTATCCATTATGCGTATACATAATGGCTACAGGCGTGGTAAATCTTGTCTCTTCAGCCGAGACGTATTCGATGTTAGGAGTAGATTCCTAGCCAGGATGTTTTGATGTGGATGTAGTTTTTGTTGATACAAGCGCTTTATGTTTTCCTGCATCTGCTTAACAAAAGGTATACCAAGATCTTGGTGTATGTCTATATTCTTAACATACCATGGTTCGCCGGAAATAGTTCGAAGTATTTTTGACTGAGACCTTTGCAATATTTCTTGCATTGCCCCACAGCTGGATTGCATATGACCATATAGGTATAATAATAGCTTTGTACAAGAGAACTTTATATTCAAGGCTGAGTTTTGAATGTTTATGCAAAAGCCAATTAATGCTTGAAGCTTTCAACTTAAGTTGATTTTTTTCTTTTCGATGTGAGCTCTCCAAGTAAGGCGTCTATCGAGGTGCATACTTAGTATTTAACTTCAGCGCATTGAGGTATTGCGGTGCTATTTAGGTAAACGGTGGGACAAGTCTTTTTATTGAGTGTAAAAGTTACAGGTGTACTTTTTTGCTTGTTTACATTAATTCGCCAGTTTAAAAGCCATGTTTCAACTAGACTCATATGTTCATCAAGGGTATGTGACGCACTATGAGGGTCTGTGTGACAAGACAAAATTGCAGTGTCATCAGCAAAAGTAGATGTAAGCACAGTTTGTTGGCAAGTCAGAAGTGTAAATTAGGTAAAAGATTGGGCCAAGAACACTACCTTGTGGCACGCCTGCAAAGATTTCCACATCATCTGAAATGTAATTTTTACATTTTACACGGAACTTTCGCCCTGTAAGGTAGGACCCTAGTAAAGCGTGGTTATTTTTAGGTAGTAATTTTTTTTTTTTTAATGTTTTTTGCGGAAACCAAATTGGTGTTGAGGTATTATGTTGCGTTGGTCCACATGTGGCATAATTTTCGAAAGTAGCAGCTTTTCAAAGAGTTTCGATGTGGTGGGTAGCAAGCTTATTGGTCGATATGATGTGTGGGATTTTTCCCAGGCTTGGAAATCATTGTTATATGAGACATCTTCTAAATTTTTGGGTAATGGCCCAATCGAGTAATAGCATTGAAAAGTATGGTTAGGTGTCTGACTGCACAGCAAGGTAATTCAATAAGCATATTAGCAGTTATTAGGTCATGACCAGGTGCTTCTTTTTATTCAGTTGGGTTTTTATGAAAGAATGAACGCCTTTAGTTGTAAAGCCCAAAGAAATTTGTCTCAAATTTTGGGTTTCTTGTGGTATTTCAAAGCTGTTGCCCGGAGGATTTGGCTGAAATACATGTTTAAGATGGTGAGCAAATGCTCGATCTTTTTCTTCATTACTTCTAGCCCAGTGACCATTACTTAGTCTTATGGGGGACTCTAGGTCAGTAGGTTTTTTCATACTTCTGATGGCCTACCATAAAGAGTAGTTGGAGGACACTAGTGGGCTCAGATTTTTAATATAAGTGTCTACCTCTTTCAGACTCTTCTCGGAGGGCCTTTCTTAATTCAGTTTTGGCTAGTGTTAATTTATGTTTTTTGTCGTCCCAAAATTGTAAGCAAATTGAAGTAGCTTGTATGTAGTCCCTCTCATACTGCTAAAATGCATAGTGCTTTATACGGGTCTTAATGAGTATACCTGTACCTCCACGCGCTTTTCCATCAGGGTGGCAGGTTTTGTAGAATCTATACCCCTCAATTTTAAAATTGTACATGATGTGTTTCAGAAATAAGTAAAATATCAATATCGTTATTGCAAAGAAAGTTTTTAATTTCTAATTCGTGTTGGCTTACGCCGTTTGCATTTCAATGACAGATTTTGAGAGTGTTCCAATCAAAACTTTCATAAGTTGGTTTTGATTGTTCATCATCTCATGCATCATTGTTTGCATTGTTGTCATGAACTGAGTCATGCATTGAGTGAGCGTCATGAGCATGGTCTCAAAATTTTGAGAGTTACTTATGATATTTGCAGGCTTATCCTGACTAGATTTAAGTACATTAGCATAGGTCTGACCTGATATGTTGGGCAAATTTGTAGGTACAATATTATTTGTAAAAGTCTGCGTGACTTGGGTAGGTGGACTTCGAACTATTTCCTTGCGTAAGCGCATTTTGTTCTTCAATTCAGCATATACTGGGCACCCCCTGTAGTTAGCTGTGTGGTTGCCTCCGCAGTTATTACATTTTTTTGTGGTAGCATCTTTTTTGTCAGTAGAACATGCTGACGAGGGGTCAGCTCATTGACATGTTTAAATTTTAAGGCTTAATGTTTTTGCCTAATTACAAAAAATTACAATTATGTCATAAATATTGGTAAACTAGGCCAATACACCTTAAAGGTAAATAACTAAAAATATAAGTGCTTCAAAAGGAAAATTAATCAGAGTAAATTTCGTTCATACATATATATTTTTATACATTATAAAAATGCATACACATATATTAACCGCTGGAAGCAACAGTGGTATAAGTCACATTTAAGTAGTTTTGAGAAAATTGGAGGTTTGCGTTTTGGTATAGCAAAAATTCACTGCATTTGTTTTTGTCAAAGTTTCAACACCTTTGGAAAGCTAATTGTTCAAAATTTAATTATTTGTAGAAATTTTTATAATTTTTGAAAGGTAAGTAGCTTAATTAAGCTTCAAATTAGAATACCATTCTTCCAATTTTTATTTCAAAGAAATTAGCGATAAAGTGGTATAAGTCAGTGAGTTATACCACTTTTCCTTGAAAATTTTGGCCTTTAAAGCACAGCACAACTTAACTATTCATTCCTTTATTCCTTTGAATATGTTAATTAAATTAAAATATCTATTTCAGCAATCATTTTTTCATCCAAAAAATACTAAAACAAAAAGCCAAAACTTAACGATGCTCTCTAGCGGCCATATCGCCAACAAAACTTTTAAAATTTTGTCTAATGATAATTACTGACGTAACAAGTTAGAAAACGGGTATAACTCATTTTTCGAAAATTTTGAGTTATACCACTTTATTTACATAATAAAATTTCACAAATAGAATTTATCAAGCAATAAGCATTTATAATTAAAATTTAGATTCTGGAACTAATAGTTCAATTAAATTTACTATCATGGTTCTCCACTTCAATAGTGAAGCAGTAGATGGCTAGAAGCACTCCATTCAAGGCAGCGAATAGCGCATACTGACAGTCAAGTCAGCCTATTTGTAAATATAAAATAACCGAAAGAAGATGAAGGCGTATAATTAGAAAAGCAAGCTGAACAATATTTTTCACAATAAATTAAATATCCAGCATTAATAGCTATATGTACGTTAAAGGGTTGTCAATCCCTATGTGGTGACAACCAAGCTAAAGGAAGGGAAGGGGCGATAGTTTTCAGCATAACGCTTCCCTTGTCGAAAAACTGTGGCATAAGCCTTTTCATCATGTATCCGAAGTGATCGTAGTCACAAGAATGGCATGTAGCCGTTTTACGATAAATCTAACCATACGAAGCCATACGTCGCTCCTTGAATCAAATCGAAAGTTAAGTTTGAGGAGTAACTAGTCGAGCAAAACCACAACCCCAAGCAGCTTCTAACCACGGGGGACAAGCGACGACGGAAAAAAACTAGGACCATGAATTAGGTAGGATTATTTGAACAATTAACTTGATTTATGAAAATAATTTACATATACATATAAGAGAATTTAAATTTTTAAATAATTATCTACATATTTATGTCACATAAAATAGTAAATTCATATTACAAAAAAGAGAATATATGTTTATATTACACAATCATGTGTTATCAAGAAAAAATTATTGCTACTTCTTAGCTATATTTTTTTCTTATTCGAAGGGGTGAGGAAAGAAACGAGTATTTAAAACTCGTTATTAAATTTTGATTCGTCGCACGCTGCACACTTAAATTTGTTCTGGAATTCATGACTTGCGCTGGAAAATATTTAATAACTTCCGATCTAACAGAGACTCCACTTTTTTGTATAATGGGCTTTGTAGATAAAAGAATAAGGAACAAAATGTTATTTTTTTCAATGTATTCTAGTTGGGGAAACATCATATTAAAACTATTTAAACAATTAAATTGTTATTATTTTTCATTTGTTGACAGTATATATTTTTTTAAAAATTTATTGCAGAAGCTAACGTTATAGACTATTAAATAAAAAAAAACTTCAAGTATGAGTACATTTGACAAAATCCAGCCAATTATCAATAATTCATATGTGGATATTTTCGAAAAAAAAAATTTTTCAGCAAAAAAAAAACATGGGTCTAGTAATTTTATGTATATAAGCTGCAAAAAAAAATTTCGGGCGATTCTAAAATACCAAGTCCAAAAACCTATGCGGTTTGTAAAAGAACGTCCCATTATTTAGACAAATAACATATTAAGGCATATTTTTGGGATGATGCTTAACATCATCTAATAACACTGTAGGGACCTAAAAAAGACACACAAAAACGCCGAGACACCCAAACTTAATTTTTGGTCGTAGAATACGGTTTTTTATAATTAGATCAAATTCTCGAGATATTCCCGATTGATGTTTTGTCACTTTTAAACCCCTGTTTTACCTATATTTTTCTTATATACATATGTAGAAAAAGTCATCGAAATCGAATGAAATTTGGCACATAATTATTTGAAACTATTTTTCGCAATTTCCTATCAAAAGTCCTTAGTTTAATGCTCAAACATTAAAACCTAAAATTATTATTAAAACAAAGCAAAATGTATAAAAATTTATATATGCCAATTGTATACGTCTGAAAATTAACGGTTGTCATTGTAAGAGTTATGTTTCGATAAACAAATAATAAATAATTTAATTTCGAAACATATTTCAATGTCGTTTTCTCCGAAACTAAGAAAAATATTGCAAAAAAGGGTCGAAAATTGACTAAATTTGAATCGTAAATATCTCGAGATTTTGATCTGATTGGGAAAAACTGAGTATGCCACTACATTCTACGACCGAAAAATAAGTTGACATGTTTCGGCGTTTTTGTGTGTCTTTTGAAAAGTTGGAAATTTACCTACAGTGTAATAAACATATGGTTATAAAACTTTAGCACGATTTTGGGTCTTTGTTGGTTTGTTGTTAAATTTAAGTTGCTATGTGCAAGTTCTGCTTGTTAAGAATTAACAAGAATGAGAACGCCAAGAACTTAAAAGCAAGAACAAAACAGCAAGCAAAAGCCAGGTGCGTAACCCGGAAATATGCCGACCTCACTACTTTGGTAGTTTAAGACTTATGCAATTTGTAGAATAAATAATAAGTAGAATAAGTAGAATAAATAATTGTAGGCCAAATATTTATTTAGTAGAATAAGTTTTTGTTGACTTAAGATTTTTGTTATTGTATTCCTAAGTAAATATTTTAGTATGTAGTATTGTAATTATCTGAATAAAAGGTATCAAGTAAGATGAAATATAAGATTAAAAACAGAGTTATTTTGAAACAAAAAAGAGAAGTAAAATTCTATTCCGGTTCTACTTTGGGAAATAGTTTTTGATACTGATAAGTATCCTAAATATAACCACTAGGGAAACTTCTTCTATTTTCATATACAGCTCCACTACAACATTATAAAGTAATTCCTAGGAAGGAATTGACTGTATAACAGTGTGTATTCAACGGATCTTCGTAAATAACGCAGTGTCATATAAATTAAGCTTGTCACATGATTGATATGATTAATACAGGATAGAGAGGAATTAATATGGAAATCTGTGCAGACAGTTTTATTAACAAATTTTATTGGAAAATCACCAATGTATAAAGATGGAACAGAATACAAATCGAGTCTAGCTCACGATATAGGTAAGATATATGATTTGGAAGATAATTGGATTCAGCGCAATTAAAAATACAAGACAAGTCTTCGTTGAGTCTACAAGTGAGATCATCAACATGCCTTCATCGACGGGACAAATACAATTGTATGTCATGGGCACAAGCGTTTTAACATTTTTGGTAACCAACAAAATATTATATAAAAGCATACAAAACAAAGTGGCCCCAATATTGAAACTTGTGGTATTCCAGAAGTACACTTGTATTTGAAGTATTTATCTCCTGTTTTCAGTTTTTGGAATCTTAAGACAGCTTCTAATTAATCTTACTGAATTTTCACAATGTTTTAAAATTTTATGACTGTCTTAAAAATTTTGTTGTGGGAGACATGTCTTCTCACAGTAAAAATTTATTGTTTAGAAATTTTGTTTTTGTCACTCTCTTTTTCCTTACGATTCTCTCACCAAAATAGGAAACGAATACAGCTTTCAAAATACATAGAGCGCAGAGCTGTATTGTCCTAATACATTTTCATATGGAAGACAACAACAAAATTTTAAAACAGTCATTAAATTTTTTAACATTATGACTTGTTAGCAAACCTTGTGAATTGCCTAAATAAATTATGGTTATCACTATCAAATCCTTTAGAAGAGTCCAGAAGGCACATCAGAGTACGCGATCGCACCGGCTAGCTTGCGGTTTCAGGGAAGGTCTTTAACCCGCCGCGTTGGGTCGAGGTCGAGGTAGGGTTTATTCCCTACAAAAAATCTGGTAATCATACCCAAAATGTATAGTTTCTGAGTTATAATTAAAAAAATAAAAATGGGACAAATATGCACCGTCCTCAAAAGTCCAAGCTTAAATTTAATAGTATTTTTGGATGATTGAACATTTTGAACATATAAGACATAGTTCGTCTTAAATCTCATACGGTGCGGACGTGTTTTGAGTTTACACTGTGTTTTATCAAATTTGATTTCAATTTTACTCTTATTTTTGTTTCATATGCTATGCCATGTGAATGTGGACAAAAGGTTGATCGAGGTCAGCCATCAACGCAGTGTGCTAAGTGCAATGGTTTGCATTAACATTTTACCAGCTGATTTAGAATACTTGCAAAAATCAAATAATTCTTATCGCTGTAAAAATTGCTCGGTAGTTCGCCGAAACTCTATTCGTTCGCCTCAGAAAATTCGTGAGAACTCGGTCTCTACGATGTCGTCATCTAATGCTCAATTAGTGCAACAATAGCAAGTAAAACTTGTTCTGCAAAGTTCTAATATACAAGACATTACATTGCAATTAGTTTTCGCACGCCGCTGCTGCGGCTACTGCTGCGATTTCGCCGTCTAATGCTGTCTCCCATCATTCGCAGACTTCTGAATCTCTGCAAGCACCGATGTCTTATGCTGCTGCAGTTTCTGCTGCTAATGCTACTTCTACTTTGCTCTCACCTGTTTTCTTGTCAACTGGCTTAACTACAAGCATGGGTGATGCTACCGCTGTTATAAGTGTTGATTCCCTTAATGTGAATTGTGCGAATGATAAGAACATTGCTAATGCTGCTGCTGTTGATGGTTTTACTCTTAATATATCCCAAAATGTTAATGAGAACTCTGAGAATAAAAATCCATGGATCACAGTAAATAAAGAAAAGAAATTAATAAATAAACACAAATTTGTTGTTGGTCAAAAAGTAAGGCCTCTTTTAAACTAAACGTTTCTGAAGATGACATTATTGCGTATGCTAATAAATACACCAATATTGATAAAGGTCACTATGCTTGTTTTAAGATTGTAAAGAAAGGTGCTCAAGACAATATTAAGAGTATTAATTTTAAGCTTGGTATTTCTGAACAATTGTATACTAATATTCTTGATGCTTCTCTTTGGCAAGAGAATGTAAAAGTGAGGCCTTTCATAAATTTTCAAAAAATGGGAGTGAATACAAAAGAAAAGTAGTAGCTGCTGCTCCAACAAATGGTATTTATCTTAAAAAGCTTAAGTTGCACTTTCATAATTTATCTGGAATGAGGACTATGTCTTCTGCAATTTTTAATTGGACTTCTCAAGGAGACTTCGACGTTTTTGTATTTGTTGAAACATGGTTGAACCCTGATTTCTTTGATGCTGAATTTTTTAATTTGAATTTGTACCAAGTCTACCGAAAGGATAGAGATGCAGTCAAAACTGGATTGAATCGTGGTGGTGGTGTTCTCATAGCTGTTAAGCGATACTTGTGTTCAAATGTTTATTTGTTGCAGAATTCTGATTCTTTATTAGATCAATTATGTATCGTAATAAATAGTCCTAAGGGATCGCTTTATATCTGCGCGTCTTATATTCCTCCAAATAGTGGTGATGATATCTATACAGCTCATGCTGAAAATATACCTAATTTGCAATCTATTTTAAGTAATGTTGATAATCACCTGTGTGTTGTTGGAGATTTTAACTTGAGTAAAATCGTTTGAAATCAATTTAACAATGAACTGCTGCCTTCTAATATCAATCAATTGTATGAGATAAATTTTATTGATAGCTTATTTAGTATGGACTTAATGCAAATAAACTCTATATTTAATAGCTTAAATAGAATTCTAGATTTAGTTTTTGTATCTAAAAACTTTAAAACCAATTTAAGTGAATGTTTTTGTCCTATTGCTCCATCTAATATGCATCACATTCCACTTGTTATTGAATTTTATGAATTTACAAATCTTCAACCTCCAATTAATTATTTCAATTTTAGATTGTGTAATTATGAAAATTTAAATATTATTTTCAATAGGATTGACTGGAATATTCTTTTCAGGAGTAAGAATGTCGCAACTTCTTTTGAAATTTTTAAAGCTGAATTATTTAAAGTTTGTAGCTACCATATCCCTCGTGTGTCACCAAGAGTATATAAGTTACCTTGATACACTAAAAATCTAAAAAAAATAAAAAATTTGCGAAATAAATTTATGAAATTGTTCAAATCTACTAATAATATTGAATTCAAATTTAAATATATTCATTATATGAAGGAATTTAATTTTTATAATAAATTTCTATATATGCAATATATCTTGAGGTGTGAAAGTAATGTCAAAAAGAATCCTAAACTATTTTGGAATTTTATTCTACCAAAAAAAGATGGTTCATGTATTCCAACATCTATGAACTATAATGGAAAGAACTCTTTACTAATTGAAGATACTGTGAACCTCTTTGCTGACTATTTTAAATCGAATTTTGATGATGCAATTGATTGGTCTAACGACTCTAGTTTGAAGAATATTAGTTCTTTTTTGGATCTTGGTGCTATGGAATTTACTGAGTTTGAAGTTCATAGTGTTATATCTAATATGAAAAGTTCGGTAAAGACTGATATTGATGGTATTGCGTCTATATTACTTAAAAAGTGCGCACATGTTTTATCTAAACCATTGTCCTTGATTTTTAATAAATCTCAGTCTGAAGGTGTCTTTATTCAATGCTGAAAAATTGCATCTATAACGCCTGTTTTTAAAAGTGGAATAAAAAATAACATTTCTATTATAGGCCTATTTCAAAGTATCGAAACTTTTTGAAAGTATCGTGAAGAATAATTTATTTTTCATGGTTAAAAATCATATATGTATTCAACAGCATGGTTTCTTTGCTGGTCGCTCCACCGTGACAAATTTGGCACTTTTTTCAAAATATTGTGTTTCGTCGTTTGAAAGTGGGTATCAAGTTGACTGCATCTATACCGATTTTTTTTCACTTACTTTTTCTAAGTCTAGGAATATCATTAATACTTCCTATTTTTTGGCTGGCCTGCCGCTAAGGTTAATTGACTCTAATTGTGATCTTGATTTTATTTTTGACTCGAAATTTACGTTTATCGAACACATTAATTATATTATTCCGAAAGCTTATTCTCTACTTGCCTTTGTTCATAGGAATAGTTCAGAGTTTGCAGATCCTCATACCATTAAGGTTTTGTATAACTCGTTTATAAGGTCGCGATTGGATAAGCGTCATTCGTGTGGAGTCCGTTTTTCAGCACTTCTTTTTTTAGAATTGAAAAAGTTCAAAAATCATTTACCAGATTTGCGCTTAGATCCATAAATTTTGAAACTTCATTGCCTTCTTACGAATCGCGTTGCTTACTTTTAGGCATAAAATCTCTTGAAACTAGACGTAAGATTCAATCTCTTACTTTTATTCATGGTCTTACCTCAGGATCGATTGACTGTCCGCCTTTATTGCAATATATTAATTTTAATATACCTTCAAGAATGTTGCGAGATTGCGATTTGTTTTCAATCCAGTTCCATAGAACAAACTATGCTCTTAATGAGCCGTTAACTAGAGCTTTAGCTCTATATAATTCTTTGATTGTGGGCAACAATAATTTAGTTTTTGCTTTTTCAACCAATTGCTTTAAAAATTTGTTGAATAGTTTATATAAGATATAAATTTTGTTATTCTAGTTACTTAAGTTATTTTTACTTTTATATCTAGTCTAAAGGCTAAATAAACATAAACATAAATACAATCTCTTTAACCCTGGAAGGATAAGCATATTTGAATTACGTTACGACAAATCTTCGTCGAATCGACGAATTACTTTCACAAGCCTTATTTATGCAATATATCGGTCGTTCTTTTACAAACCGCACAAAATTCAGGAAAAAAAAACCTCGACTTCTCCAAATGCAATGAAAATTTTTTTCCTGCATCTTCTAACAAATTCAGTTGACCCATGTTTTTTTATTTTGCTGAAAAAATTTTTTTTTCGAAAATATTCACATATGAATTTTTGATAATTGGCTGGATTTTGTTAAATCCACTCATACTCGAAGTCTATTATCTCCAGTTCTACTGATCCGATCAATGTCGCATTTTTTTATTATTTAATAGTCTATAACGTTAGCTTCTGCAATAAATTTAAAAAAAAATTTTATGTTGTCAACAAATAAAAAATAATATAATTTAATCGTTTAAATAGCTTTAACATTATGTCCCCCCAACTAGAATACATTTAAAAATATAACATTTTGTTCCTTATTCTTTTATCTACAAAACCCATTTTACAAAAAATGGAGTGTCTGTTAGATCGGAAGTTAATAAATATTTTCGACCGCAAGTCAAGAATTCCTGAAGGAATCCAAGAGTGCAGCGTGCGATGTTCCTTTGTTTACGGTTTTCTCTTAAGCAAATAAAGGTACATTTAAAATAATGTACCACTATATCGGCGGTAAAATATTATATCAAGATTTTGCAACTTGAAAGTAGAAATTCGGCATTTTTCAAATTTGTCCGGGCTATTTTCAATTTTTTTATAAGAAAAAAAGAAGAAAAACTGATCAGGGATTCGAATTCCCCGATCGATAATAGTTCGCAAAGCATACCCACTTTGTTGCAAAATTTGATAACCTCTTTAGCATGCACCATTTTTTAAATCAATATTTTCGAAAATGGGTAGGCAATTTAAAACAGGCGGCGGCAATCCAGTTTTCAAAATTGATGAAAATCTTTATGGGTTGTTTTGTCTAGACATATAGGGCTATTGTAATCCACTGACACATCGTGAAAAAGCAAAAAGTTTTTTTTTGAACCGCTCTAGTGTACATGCATTTGAGTCGAAAAAAATTTGATGAAAAAAGTTCCAAAAAACTGTTTTTTTGGGGATATCTCGAAAACGATTCTTAAGAAAAAAAATGGTTGGTATTTTTTTAATCTACATCGTAAAAATTTTATGAGAAAACAGATCTCGAGATGAAGCCCAAATTTGTAGACTAGTGTAACATAATAAAGCAATCTAAACTAAAATAAAATATATAATTATAAATTTAATTGCATTAAAAATCTTGTAATGTTGCTTGTATTAAAATTGAACTTATTGTTGCGTTTTCTTTGATGGTTTATTAACGACTAAATTCAAATTAACAATGGAAAGAATAATAATGGATAACATAAAATACATATACATGAAATGTCAGAAACTTGACTGAGATGCTACTCAAATTCAATTAGAAAATACATAGGGTGAAACAAAACAATTAAAATATTTTAATCAATAAACTTAAACATACGGTTCAATGTTTCAAAGTTAACACCAGGGCCTGATTTAGACGTCTGACCGCCCTAGGCTAACTATGAATATGCGCCACCTCACCTCACCACCTCATCTTCAAAATAGATCTTCGAAAATTTCCATCTATTTTGTATTTTTGATTTCAAACTAATAAAAGTTGTAACTTTCCGGTCTCTAATGTGTCAGTTAATAACATCTGACTAATCTAAAATAAAAATTACAGTGTGAGACTGTAATTCCTGAATTACAATTTAAAATTCAATAAGTAAATTACTTGCGACAATTGCTCTATTATGTATACAGAATGTTATATTATATAAAATTCTTTTTTCTCGCTTTTTCGTTTGCGAATCTTTTCACAACATTATCAAATTTAATGTTTTGTTAAAAAACATTCTCAATAAATAATAGTGCAAGTGCAGTAAGTTTCTGCTGGCGAAGAGTCGAGCGCAAGTAATTTTTTACACGTTTTAATGCAGAGAAAGATCTTTCACCGCTGCAATTCGGAAAAATAGAATCAATGTTTAGGCTTTTTCATAATTGTAGCTTACTCTTTGGGGTTAATTTTTGTAGATCAACAAATCGTTTATCTTTTAGAAACGGTGCCAAATGGACACACTCGTCAGAAAACGTATCTTCTCTATCCAAGTCATATAGTTGTTGCAACTCTTTAGCCTTGGTTTTTTTAGTGCTATCGTCATTTATTTCAGGTAATTTCCATAAGAAACCAACTTTTGTTTTCACTTTGGAATAAATTATTTGTCGGCATTGCGACTGAACTTTCAGGCAGCATAATATTTTTCTACAATGAAAGATCTTCTTCCTTCAAATTCTGTATGTCCCGCTCATACTTCATCAAAATGAAATTTTGGTTTCGTTTTTCTTCTTAATACTTTTTTGTACACAGCGAGTTCGCACCTATCGATTGCTTCTGATTGAAATTTTTCAAACTCTTTTCGTCTCGCAACGTATTCAGATGTGTACTATATATAATAACTCATATAGAGTAACAAAGTTTGATAAATCAACATAATTTTCTTGAAGCTGTGCACCAACGATTTGAAACTTGACCAGCACAGAGTTCCAAAAACACAACATTAACGTCATTTCTAGGATTTTCAATTGGTCTGCTATTCTTCTTGCCTCTACTTTGGCCTCTCTAGTTTGATCTATATTTTCACAAATGTAGTCTAATGCTGCAAGAACATGCTTGTAAAAATTGTACAAAGCTCTGCTGGCGTCTGCTCGGCGACTCTGAGTTTTCGAGAGGTTTTTTACAACTGTCGAGATTTTATCAAGTTTTGAAAGCAAGATTTGAATTCAAAATCCGTAAAAAAAAATTAAAACATCAGATAAGGTTAGACCCTTAAAAATTTATTTTTAAAACCTCTTCATGCACTTTATTTCAATTTCATATATACATACTTGACATGTCAGATCGTAATAAAAAAATGCAAATATCTCAAAAGAACGCAGTTAAGCCACAACTTTTTTTTAACAGAGTGTTACTTAGGTATATGTCCATTGTTCATATTATCCAAGCTTTATTAAAATTGAAACATTTTTATCCCACCTCACCTACCTCACAACTTTATGCCTATGTATATAGTCACAATGCACTTATTTTTAGTCTCACGAACTACAAACGAATTAAAATATTTCTAAACACTTTTTCACAAAACAAAAATCAATTTGTTTTACTCAAATACCTGAACAAGAAGGCTTCATCAAAATTTTGTTGAAGTTTTTATTGTTAAATAAAATAAAACATCTTCAAATTGTTAAAAAAAAATACGTTTGGCACAGTCCGCAGTCAAAGAGCAAAGAAATGACAAATTTCTGAGTGCATCCCTGAAATATGGTGATCAGAATTTCTAAATAGAATCCATTGAAATGTACAATTTGGAAAATTCTTAAAATTTATTAAGAAGTTCGAAAAAGTACGCTCGTATGGGAAAATAAAGTGACAAAATTTAATGCATTCTATACTGCCGTCAGAAGCGAATTAGGCGTATCTTAAAAAAACTAGTTTCGAAATAATTGATATTTTGTAAATGCCGTTTTCTTCTTACTTTCTCTATGGATTATTTAATTTATTTATGGCCATAAATATCATTTTAATGTTATTTATTTATGATTAAGGGAAAATATCAAAATTCCCTGTGTTTATACGTATACGTATACGGCCATTTCGCTTAGTATTTATAGCTTTAAAAATGTAGATACGCCATTTTACTTAAGACTTCTCATACAAATTGTTATACAAAAGATATAATATTTGCTATTGCATAAAATACAGGTTAAATTAAATAAAAACTAAAATCAAATTATATTTTAAGAAATTATAGTATATTTACTGAAAGAAACATATAAAAAATTATGCATACGTTATTGTTACTTAAGAAATCAGAAGCCTTAAAAGTAGGGAGTTTTCTTCAAAGTGTCATCATATTTCCTGGTATTATATGGTGAAGTGCACAAACAAAGAATGACAAGAACTTAAAATGACAATGACAACATGATTTAGACAACGAAGTTCTGCGTTTAATGCCTGTTATTTTTTTAAAATTATTAGTCGTATTCAAATATACGACCATTTACCTTCGTATTCTTGACATACGTCTAAATCGCTTAGCAATTTGGGGTAAAATTGAGATAGAGAAAATATTTTATTTATTGTTTATGTCTTTGGATTACAATATCCATACAGACTACTTAAAAATAATGTATACATGTTAATATAAATAATTATTTAATAATAAAGAATTTAGCATTAATAAAGCAATGAAATGAAATAGATTAAACAAGATAAATGCTATTTAACAATTTCTTAAATGATAATTTTGAAAAGGAAAGATCTATATTATTGCCATCAGAAAGTTCATTATACAATAATAAAGCACGAGTTATAGGCTCATTAAGTGAATACTGAGTTCTATGAATTTGGGAATGGAATAACGCGAAGTGCCTTAACATTCTTGCGGGAACATTGTAAGTTACAAATAGTAATAATTGCGCACAATCAATATTACCAGAAACAAGATCATGAACAAACATCAAGGATTGAATCTTTCTCCTAGTTTCGAGTGACTTCATGCCCAATAGCATGATTCGCACATTATAGGAAGGTAAAGATCCTTCGAAATTCAAAGACCGCAGCGCGAATCGTGAAAACGATTTTTTGATTTTTTCCAATCGAGAGCAATGAATAATATGGAAAGGATTCCAAATAAAGGAAGCATACTCTAACCTTGACCTAACAAAAGAGTTGTAAAGGCAAATCAGAGTATAAGGGTCTGAAAAATTATTACTATTTCTACGCACAAAAGCAAGTAAGGAATATGTTTTGGGACAACATAATTTATATGGTCAACAAAAGTAAACTTAGAGTCAAAAATAACTCCTAGATCTCTAATGGAATTTGCAACCTGTAAAGGAAATCTCGAGAGAGAGTACGTATGAGTGAAAAAATTTTTGGACTTCGAGTACGACACAGCAAAGCATTTATTAACGTTTAATGGCAAAAAATTTAATAAACTCCATGAAAATAAATTGTTAAGATCACTCTGTAAAAGAGCAGCATCATTTATATCAGATACTTTACTGAATAATTTTAAATCGTCCGCATAAAGCAAAAATTTTGAAGAACGAAAATATTTACTAACATCATTAATAAATAATGTGAAAAGCAATGGGCCAAGAATACTACCCTGTGGAATTCCAGATGTAGCAGTAAAGTAATACGACTAAACGCCATTTATCTCCACACTCTGGACTGAATATAAGAATGGATCCAGTTCAAAAACGCAGAGTAAAAACCCACCTTAACAAGTTTGGCTAATAAAAAATTATGAGGGACTTTGTCAAAAGCCTTAGAAATATTCGTGTAAAGAACATCAACTTGGTGTCCTAATTCAAAAGATGAAATGCACAATCTCGAGAAAACTGCTAAATTAGTTACTGTTGACCGACCAGCAAAAAAACCATGCTGCTCAGGACAAATATGCCCCTTAACTAAGAAGAATAACTTATTCTTAATAGCACTTTCGAAGAGTTTAGATACATTTGAGAGCTTGGAAATAGGTCTATAGTTGGAGACATCATTTTTAGTGCCACTCTTAAAAATTGGTGTAATAGATGAAATTTTCCAGCAATCTATAAAAGTACCAGTCATTAATGATTTATTGAAAATCTTACACAAAGGCTTAGATAAAGAAAAAGCACATTTATTAAGTAAAATGGATGAAATGCCATCATTATCAGACTTAGCCGAAATTTTCATTTTTGACATAAGATCACAAATTTCCACTTCAGAGAGGACTACAGACCCGATATCCAAAAACGATTCATTACATTATCTAAAATTGAATCATCAAAAACAATCTCTTCAAGTTCATAATTTGACTTGAAATAATCAGCAAATAGATTAACCGTATCTTCAATTGCAAAAGAACGAGTACCTTTATAGTAAGTAGCTGTTGGAATGCAGGACCCATCACGCTTAGATTGAATAAAATTCCAAAATGACTTAGGATTAGTTTTAATATTGTTCTCACAACGCAAAATATACTGTTGGTAGAGAAATTTATTTAAAAAATTAAATTCTCTCATATAATGAGAATACTTCAAGTGATACTGATTATCATTAGTTGACTTAAATAGTTTAATATATTTATTTCGCAAATTTTTTAGTTTTTTAAGACCTTTTGTGTACCAAGGTAGCTTATACACTTTTGGCGAAAAATGGGGGATATGCTCAGTGCAAATAGTAAAAATTTTGTCTTTAAACACTTCAAAACAAGCGGCAACATTTTTTTTTGGATCTGTGATAGATTATCTGTCAATAATCTACCATATGGTTGGCGGAGAAATGTCTCACAAACTGCCAGGGTATCCCACGGTGTAGAAAGTTGTAGTATATACCGAGAAGTATAAAATTTTAAAATGATATTGCAGCAAACGTAAGTTTTCTTTTCTAAAACATCATGTCTTCTTGTGAAAAAAAAATTAAAGTTGTGGATGAACGATGGATGATAATTGCACAATTATAGCGCAACTTAGAGTAAAGCTCCTTTTGCCTTGAGTCTGACTTCTTTTCCTTGATTATAGTAGTAAATTTGTAGATTCAAACGATGAACGATAGTTGCTCAATTAAGATGCAACTAAAAATTGAACTCCTTATGCCATCAATCAGTAATTTTGCTGTGGGCATTTCTTCTTTTTCTTTTAATTGATTGAATTGTGAATTAGTAGCTTTGACGCGACGCGATAGAATCGTCACGAGCTCGGTTGGAGACTATTCAAACCCAAAAATACAGGTCTATTATATGATTATTTTAGCTCGATCCAAAAAGATTGTCAAAGATTTAAAAAAAATTTAGATTCATAGTCATCAGTAAACATTTAGTATTAGTAAACAAATTAAAAATTTTGAATTTCTTTCGTAAGCCGGTGAATTGAGTGCACTGAAAGATGAGATGCTCGGCTGATTCAACAGCCCCACAATGACCGCATATATTATTATCTACTGCACGAATTCTGTGTAAGTATACCTTATCATAGGTATGACCAGTCAAAAGTCTATTAATTATTTTAATCTCTTTAGGTTTCAGCTCACAATTCACATACCAAGGCCTGTTTGGTAGCCTAGGGAAGAAATTAAAGAAAAACTTTCCTTTAATCTGTGAAGCTGAAACATAAACATCATTACATTTTTTCCAGATTTCATTTCCGATCATAGCCAGAGCCTCTCCAGGGGTCAGGTCAATTTTAAGACAAGCACCCACCTCAACAGCCTTTTTGGCTATTTCATCAACAGTTTCATTTATAACTATCCCCATATGACTAGGAATCCACACTATGTGAAATTCCTTAATGCATGAATTTACCAGAGAATTGTGGATTTCTGCAACACAGAAGTTTTCTGAGTCCTTCCGAGAAAGTAAGCCGCAAGACCCCAGACTGTCCGTAAAAATCACCAATTTGAGGACTTTATCCTCAATGGCTATCTGAATAGCTTTTTTGATGGCTACTAGCTCCCCAAAAACAGATGACGTCTTTCTATTTATTTTAAAATAAAATTTCTGATTCAAGGTGACATTGAAGATTCCACACCCAGTTGCCTCCGGCCCCAGTGAAGCATCAGTGGCAAAAATAGTAAAGTATTCATTCAACCTGACTAAAAACTTTGACCTGGCAACCTCCGCCGATACATTTGATTTCCTATCTCCCAAAGAAATGCGATTTACATAGAAATTTGAAGAAATCTTGTAATCAATATTGCTATTTAGATTATCGAAAATTGATCTGAAATCTTTATAGGTGCAACTGTAGCTGCAGTTTAAATCAGCTTTCTCCTTCACTTTAGAAAAGAGGACAGGATTTGTAAATTTTAATCTGATGAGTTCCTTAGCCGTAAGAAATCACCTCCTCTGACAAATAGGCATTTCACCAGCTAAAGCGTAAATAATATGCACCGGAGTGGACGGAGCAAGCCCCAAACATCTGCGCAGTGTTGAGTTTTGAAATGACCTGATTTTTTGATTAATTGATTTTGGCGCATGTGACGTGGACGTGCGGGCATCGATCTAACAAATGCTTTGTAGAAGTTTATTGCCACCTTGGGTGCAAGACCACTCCTTACAGACGTCAGCATTTTAATGATATTACAATTACTCTTTGCACTTATGATTGCCTTATCATAATGCTCTTTAACTGACATACTTGCAGTAATGGTCCGGCCCAGAAAAAACAAACTATTAACTTGTCGGACGTTTAAATTGTCCACATTTTCCTACCACCTTTTGCAAAATAGATCGAGTTGGTCTTATCACCATTTATGGACAGATTTAGAGACTTACAGATATCAACAAATTTATTTGCCATTAATTGCAATTTAAGAACTGCTGAGTCAAAATCAGTCCCAAAGGCAACCAACAGGAAATCATCAGCAAATTGAAAGATGATAGTGGAATCATCCAGCCTATGAACTGAAGCCGTGTATATATTGAAAAGTAAGGGTGACAGACAGCTCCCTTGAGGTAGTCCATCCTTCACAGATATCTTAGAGTTACCCATTTTCAAGACTCTAGCTGATAAGAAATTGGAAATCCAGTTCTTAATGTAGCTTGGAGTCCCAATCCCAGTCAAAATATCATTAAGTTTGGAAATTCTAACACAGTTATACGCATTTTTAATGTCACGACTTTAAACCCGTCATCCTTTAGAGAGGTGGTATGATGCAAAAGTTCATTAAGGCACATAGCTGATGATTTGTTTTTCCTATAAGCAAAGGATCTTACAGGAAGAAAATCAAGTCCATTTAAAAAGTTTATGAGTCTGTTTTTCAACATTAAATTAATTGTCTTAAAAACTGTTGCAATCAAAGAAATAGGTCTGAAGTTTTCATAATTGGACAGATCCTTACCCTTCTTGGGTATTGGAACAATTTTTATCACTCTCCAATTCTCTTTTATTGTACACGTAGCAACAGCTTCGTTAAAAGCGAGGAGAAGATTATTTTTGCCTACATCAGACAGTGCCTTGATCATATCATAGGTGATACCATCTTCACCACCTGCCGATGATTTATTTTTAGCTTTAAGAACTAAATCCATTTCACTTTTCGAAAAAGGATCTGTAAAGTTTATATCAGGATTACTAGAGAGTGTCAGGTCCCCATCAGAGTTGACCGGAACCTGATAACTCAAAAAGCACAGAAAAGGAAGATTGTCATCACTGCTTCAAAGACTTCCAGAATTAGAGGTCTTACCACCTTTGAGATTTTTTACAAATCTCCACGCAGTTTTACTGTTGGGTTGCCTATTTAGCTCACATAATTTATTTACAAAACTGCTGTTTTTAGCTTTTTTAACAGCATCTTTCCACTTATTTAGAGCAGTAATTGCTAGATCAAAATTGTTAGGAGACGGAAACCTCTTGCACCTCCTGTTGGCAGCCAAATTCAATCTGAAATACTTTTCGAGCTCCTCATTCCACCAGAATTTGGGGACCCTGTTCCTGTTATCAGCAATGCTGTAAGAGGCCGACTTAATTTCCCTCGACATTACTGATTCAAAAACATCAAAGTTTGAATCAAAGTTGACTGAATTTAGATTTAAAATCAATTTTTTCCTTGCCAAAAACTTTTTAGGCCTCGATAGGACCAAAGGAAAATCTATAATAACAGGATAATGATGGCTACCACCAAGAAAAGAATTTAAGGTGGACCAGGAATGACCCAAGACAGAGTTGGAAAAAGATAGATCCAAAACCGTTTCCAGACTGTTACCATTTCTTCTGAAGGTGGGGAGACCCATTATTTAAGCATATGAAATTAGATTTAGACATTAAATCAGAAATTATTTTTCCTCTGACTGAGTCACAGTGATCACCAAAGGTCTTTGCCCTGGCATTGAAATCACCAGCCAACACAACATTTGGTAGGGGTTCCAAAAAACTTATAATTTTTTCCATTTCTGAGCGAAAGGTTTCAGATGGAAGATTGGGCTCAAAATATACTGAGCAGATTATAAAATTGGTGATAAGATTCATTGTTTTAACCACAACAACATCATGATCAGAATTAAAATTGACTATTTTGTAGCCTATGGATTTTCTGAAGCCAATGGCCACACCACCATAGCCATCGTCACGAGTTTTTTTGATTAGATTAAAATTCAAAATATTAGAATTTGAGTAAGAACTGTCATGGGAGAAGATTTCGCTTAAAACACAAATATCAAAATTATTATTATTTAAAAAATGTTCAATATAATTTTTATTACTTTTTAACGACTGACAGTTATACTGTAATATCTTCATCAGAAGCGTTTGAGTGGCTCAAAGACTCTTTGATTACATCACAGTCAATATCCAAAGTCAGTTTGTCAATTCTGGATTTGAATTGACTAATAGCATTTAAGCCTTCAAAGTTATTTTGTTTTTTAATGTAATCGATTATAAATTTAGTAAGTTCAGCTACAGTGGTTTCTAGCTGCGAAAATCTTTCCAGATTTTTAACATTAACTACTGTTTTTGGTTTATTTTTATCCTGTTGAGAAATTTTGGAACCAGCATGCTCCTGAAATTTAGAGCCAGCAGGCTCCTGAAACTTAGAGGCTGTTGCCCTTTTTGCAACACTGTTGTACTTTTTAGTACGTAAAACTTTATTTACCTCAGCATCTTTGTCTTTGACAATGGAGGTCTTCACAGACAGAGCAGGGAATTGCGCCTCATAAACTTCCAGGGATTGAAACCTATTTGTATTGTTGATAGGATAAGAATCCACAACTTCCTTTCTGGATATTTTTTTAATTGTCATAATTTTTGAAATTTCTATCTCTTTTTTCCACTTGCTACATTTCACCTTGTCTGTAGCCAGGTGATCAAGGTTTGAGCATAGAAGGCATTTAAAAATATTGCATTTAGGAATACACTCTTTTGGTATGCCACAGTTTAGACATCTTTTGTCTGACCTGCAACCTTTTTGGGTATGCCCCAATCTGTAACAATTGTAGCATTGCCTGACCGGTGGGAAATAGTGATCCACAGCCAGCTTGGTGTAGTTAAGAACAATTTCCTGCGGAAGTTCATTTCCAAGAAAACCAATTTTAACCGAGTATGTAGGTATAAATTTGGAGTGATCCACCGGATCACGTCTGTTAAAACGCATAACCGAGTTTACCACAATGTTTGAGGAGATGTTTTTTTTAATAGTGTCATCCGAAAAATACAAGGGAACATCTCTAATGACCCCAAAGGTTTCAATAAAGCTTCTGGGAATAAAAGCTTTGATATTCATTTTTTTTAAATCCGAACTCAACAAGAAATCATTTGCGAGCTTAACGTCAGAAAAATTTACCCTATACAGTGAAAGACCAATTGCCTTTATGGCATTAATTCCTTTGGGATTTGAGCTCCTAATCTTCTCCCATAGATATAAACCATTTTTTATTTTTTTATTTTTAATGCCTTCGTGACCCTCAGGGAAAGTAAGAATATTTTCACTTTTTTTTTCAAAATTATTTTGGTAAGAAGTATTATTGGACACAATGGAAGAATCCATCTGATCATCAAAAATATGACCAGCAACTCCATTTTGTGACACAGAGACTCCATCTTGAATATCTGAATTTTGAACATTACAGATATTTTTCAAGTTAGAGGCAGAGTTTTTATTTAGTCTCTTGTTAGCAAATTTTATAGAGGAAATAAGATTTTTGTTGGCACTATGCTTGTCATCTTTTTTGATTTTTTTCCTAACCCTCTGGAAGGACTCCTGATCGGCAACAAAACCCTCAAAGTCGTTCTGAGACGCAGTGATGGCCGGCGAAGCCATGCTGCACCCTCAAAGGGATAAATTAAAATCGGTATAAAACACTAACAGGCACTCAATAATATTTCAAAAAAAAATATAAAAACTTCACCGACTCACCAAAAGCCGGCTCCTTTAAACTTATCAATTTGCAGCTAACAGCAGCTACAACAAAAGCAAAAAGTAATTTGCACTTCAATGACAAAAAGGACAAAAAGCAAAAAAAAAAACAAAAAACTGTACAGAAAATTACACACTTAAGAAATTTATTCTACTCTCCAACCACACTCTGTGACAGACGAAAGACGTCAACATTTTTATTCATAAACAGGTCATTCCAGTTAACAAAGTCCAATATGTTATTTAAGAGATCAAAATTGCACAATTTGAAATTAAAATAATTCTTTTGTGGACTTGATTGTAGAAATTCATAGAACTCTAATTCCAAAACTAAAGGAACATGAAGCATACTAGACGGATAAATCGAGCAGAGACATTCAAATAACTGAGTCTTAAAATTTTTTGAGAAAAAAACTAGATCTAATATTTTATTTAGAGAATTAAAAAAATAATTTCTTTGGACTAAATCAATGCTAAATAAGCTATCAATAAAATATATTTCGTGGGAGTTATTAATATTAGATGGTGTCAGCACATTCGCAAGAAAACTCCAAACAATTTTATTCAGATTGAAATCATCTAAGATACATAAATGATTATCAGCATTATTTAATGTTGATTGCAAGCTAACAATATTGTTAACGTGTGCAACATACAAATCTTCCGTACTATTAGGTGGAATATATGAAGCGCAATTATGAACAGCACCCTTTGGATCATTTATTGCAACGCAAAGTTGATCAAGCAGAGTATCACTATTCTGCAGCACACAAATTGACGAACAAAGTATACGTTTAACAGCAATCAATGCCACCACCGCGAGAGAGACCAGTTTTATCAGCATCCCTATCTTTGCGATAAACTTGAAATAGAGTAGGGTTAAAATATTCAGCATCAAA
Organism: Meiosimyza platycephala; assembly: GCA_963662105.1. Classification (NCBI taxonomy): domain Eukaryota; kingdom Metazoa; phylum Arthropoda; class Insecta; order Diptera; family Lauxaniidae; genus Meiosimyza; species Meiosimyza platycephala. Next base: position 67,862,622 of record OY759208.1, on the reverse strand, counting down.
AAAATTAGCATTGAGCCAGGTTTCGACAAAAACGATTGTCGTAGTCCCCTTGCGAAGTCCAATTAAAAATAGCATTAGTTTTTGTTCAAATTGCAGACATATTTTGAAAGTACATATTAAATTTTTTACAAATTCTACTTGCATTGTTTTGATTTAGTGTACAATCAATTGTTGTTGGTAGGGGAACATTTAAATTTGTAGGCAGGTAAGATGAAAACACCGACGGCACAAGCGAAGTCAATGAAACAGATGACAAAGAATGCGGCGATGGTGAATTAGTCCGAGTAAAATATAGAGAAGGCGTGCACTCTTCTAAAGCTTCGTTTGAATTTCCTCTTCTTTTAATAAAAAAGAGAAATGCTGAACTCGAACATCAGCCGGCCACAACGTTGAGTTAAAAACTTTATTGAAGTCGCTCTGTGATATAATTAATTTAAAGTTAATTTTCTTTAAAGAGGTGACATCCACACCTCTCTTATCGATATCACCCACTTCATCATCCACAGCAGCAGCCATAGCAACAGATGCAAAAGAAGCAGGCTTACAAGAATTTGAAGAAGACGCATTTAAAATGACGTTATCGTTGACAGCAGCAGATCGCAAGTTCACACGACTAGCATCAACAGCAAGAACAGCACCCACACGAAGCGAAGAATTAGAAGGAGAGCGTAACTCAATTAGGTTAGGATTAACAGCAGTAGTATTGCATGAAGGCTCTGAATTTTGAATATCAGCAATCAGTGTTTTTGTAGTTTGCACGATTACAGAATCAGCAGCAGCATTCAAGGTTGAGGTTAATGAACTTGATGATGAAGAACAAACACTCAAGACATCAACATTATTCGCATTATTAAAAGAGTTCAGATCACTCTTAACATTATTTTTGTTCCTTTTAGCAAAGAGAGAGTTCTGACTAATGAGCGATTTCAGACCTTTCACTTCAATAGACAACTGCGAAACAATTTCACCGAGATTGAGTGATCCGTTTAAGCACTTGTCGCAATTATAAACGAAGTTAGGACATTTATTAAAAAAGTCTAGCCAATTGTCATCAATATTGGCACACGTCTTATGACACCGACCATTACACGCATTACAAGGTAACGAAACCTCCGAAACTGAAATAGTTTTACTGCAAATTAAGCAACGAGAGCGCATAGTGCATGACCAACTCGCACGACAGTCGAAAAAAGACTGAAGAGCTTTTATATATGTTTGAATTAAAATATCGTTATTTGGATGAGTTCATTAGACGCGTACTTTCTTAAGCTATCCGATGCCATAAGAATCTCGAATACCAATTTTTTTGAGATACGCCTAATTCGCTTCTGACGGCAGTATAGGTCTTGTGGCTTAAACTTGAAGACTGTCAAAATCGTAGGCAACGAGTCTAGAGACTCACTTTTTTGCAATCCTTTCCTTACAAAATATTTTTCAGCACTTACCATAATTTTTATTTTTTTTCACTTGTTGAAAAATTGTGTTAAGAAGCTGCAACATAACAAAAAATCTTAATCAACGTTAATTCTCAGCGCCCCCTCGGACCTTGCGCCCTAGGCTCAAGCCTTAATAGCCTGTGGGTAAATCAGTGGTTAACACTTGTTTCATCTTTTTAACCTTTAGGCTAGGGTTACACTGTATAAGAGTTTGTACGAAAATTTGTTCGTTCGTTATCGAACATACTCGTAAGAATTCATCTGAATTGAACAAATCCACATTTGTGTATTTATGCGGTTACAGTGGCTACGCAAATCTTGTGCGTATTCTGACAAAGCTGTACGGTTGTCCTGATACGAACAAAATATTTTGTTTTTGATCAGTCAGTCGTACGAATGCAAGGAAATAAATCATTGATACTGAAAAATTAATTGGAGAAGTTGAAGAAATGCGGTCTTCATGGGTATAAAAATATACAGTACCATATAATGGAGTTAAACAAAAAATTATGGATGCAATAAGTAAGATTCAGTTGATGGATCCATGGCACTTCAACACAAACAATGTATTATGTCGCGTCCTATGCAACCACTCTGCTCGTACGAATAATTTTTAAGAAATCGCACGAACAAATTTTCGCATCCAGTGTAACCCAAGCCTTATATATTCTGTTACAAGCTTTCCTTGGATACGGTAAACTTGAGTTTTATCTTGTTCTGTAATGTCATAATAGCCATAGTTTTGTAAGGAACGGGAAATGTGTTTAAAGTAGAGTTCTGCACGAATGCATTCCCTTCTTCGTCTATAGTAGGGCATGTATACATTTTAGTCTCTTCTCGCGACTACAATGCTAGTTTCATCAATCAAAATCACCCCTATCATGAATATCCGAAGGAAAACGATTCTTTCGGACATTTTCTTTTCCTGACAGCAAAATTTCGCCATCATAAATAATTGAGGAATGGAGAACTTTATATCCAGTCAGAGCTGCAAAAATATTTCCAATTACTTCCAATCAGCCAATAATGCAACTGTGATTTTGTATAGTTGACATTAACTCATCTGTCAGCTGAACAAGTTTATGGTGCCATGTTATAACCCCAATGGTCATAATGCCCAAAAAATTTTGAGCGTTCCACCTAAAACACGGTCATAAGTCCTATAATAATTTTGGGTATTATGACCACTCATTTGCTTGAGTTTTATATTTTTTCTAAAAATTCATTTACTACACATATACATACATAGGGAGTGGAAGGTCTTCGGCCGCGGGTCTGGGTTTACATCCTCGAATAGATATGTATGTCCAACAACGACTTCGCTAGCCATTGTTATTCTATATAAAAGTTAGGGTAAGTGGGCGGCCTTCAGCCACGGTTCAGTCTATAATAAGTCCAACACCGGCTTCGCTAGCCATAGTAATACTACATAAGTTAGTGTAAATGGGCAGGATTAGTTAACTTTAATTTCCTAACAGTTAGTTTTGGGTGTTATATCCACTTTTATTGTGGACATAATGCCCAAAATTATTCGGTTACCGGACATAGCCCCCACAGACATAATCCCCCATTTCGTAAATGGGGATTGCCAGATTCAAATTGTGCTCCACCTGGACATTTAAGAAAATAAACATAAAAAATCTGAATTTTTCTGGACACTAAAATAAAAAATCTTGATTTGTCTGGACAAAAAAGAAAACTCGAGCTGAACTTCAGAAAAACATACATATATATATTTATTTTAAACAAAAATCCATTTTTTAAATAAGTTAACTTATGCCTATAAATACTTATTATTAGATCAAACTGCTTCTATCAATTTGCTTCCTCTTGGTGTTTGTAAAAAGTTGTTAAATGATTGACAGTTTTCGTTACAGTTTAATCTTTTAATGAGTTCTGACTTTATGATCTATCAACATCCGATTTTTTTCTCTAAAGTACAAGCTATGTAGAAGGCTAAGAACTTTTTCAAAATAAGCGTTGGTTATCGGAATTGAAAAAATAAATCGATCAAATTTTCTTAAGTTTTCACTTCGTCATTTTTAAATTTGGAAAAAAATGTCCACAAATTATTCATTTGGAATACATAGTTTTTGATAGATTTTCATACATACATATATATGTACTACGTAAGCAATAATAGTCTGTATATAAGTCATCATTGTTTACATATTTTGTTTGAGAAATGTCAAATTTTTACGAGCAGTTCGCACATTCTGAACATAAGGGATGTAAAGACATTTTTAATCCATGTAGTAGAAGTTTTTTGTACCTAGTCTTTTTATTTCTTCGTTCGAATTTTATCTGGACATATTTCTGAATATCTGGACTCTGGACTTGGGATTAAAAATCTGGACAATCCAGACCAATCCAGTTTTGTGTCTTATGTCCGTCTTTTTTTTCGGTTATAATCCCCACTTCGTTTTGGGATTATGACAACTTCTAAGGATGGATATAGCCGGATTTTTGTGAGTTTTAAATCCTGAGCTGCGGCCATAGGCCGTCCACTTACCCCCTACTCTTATTTAAAATTACTGTGGCTAGCGAACTAGGTATTGGATACATTATAGACTGAACCGCGGCAAAGCCGGTGTTGGATTTTTGGGAGTTTTAAATCCTGAGCTGCGGCCGTAGGCCGCCCACTTAACCTAACATTTATATAAAATTACTATAGTTGTCAATAAAAATATTATTGGTATGGGAATAATGTCCGAAACTGATGCGAACATAATCCCCATAGCTTTGGGGATTATGTCTACTATTTTCTGGGCATAATGTCCGAAAATTTTTTGGACTTAACCCCCATACCGAAAATGGGGATTATGTCCGTATAATTTACCCTAACGGTAAGTGCGTCACATACCCTCAAAGAACATATGATCCTAGTTGAAACATGGCTTTTAAACTGGGGAATAAATGTTAATGGGCAAAAAAGTACACATGTAACTTTTACACTTAATAAAAAGACTTGCCCCACAGTTCACCTAAATAAAACCGCAATACCTCAGAGCGCTGAAGTCAAATACTTAGGCATGCACCTTGATAGACGGCTTACTTGGAAAGCTTATACTGAAAAGAAAAAAATGAAGTTGGAAGCATCAAGCATTAATTGGCTTTTACATAAACATTCAAAACTTAGCCTTGAATATAAAGCTATTATAATACCTATTTGGTCGTACGGAATTCTACTGTGGGGCAACGCCAGCATATCAAATATAGAACTATTGCAGAGGTCTCAGTCAAAAATACTTCGAACTATTTCCGGCGCACCTTGGTATGTCAAGAATATAAACATACACCAAGACCTTGGTATACCTTTTATTAAGCAGCTACAGGAAATGCGATCATATCATCTAAAACTGCAGCTACATCCAAACACGCTGGCTAGGAACCTACTCCTAACATCGAATACATCTCGACTAAAGAGACAAGACTTGCCACACCTATAGCCATTATATACACGTATTCTGGCAACTCCTTCAACAACTCAAGACTGAGTTTAATTTAAAAAAAGAACCACATTTGTTAGCAATGGCTTCGAAAAGTTCAACTCTCCACTAGTTTTTAAGATCTGTATACTTATCGTTAGTCTCCAAGCGAGTTGTTACAATAAATAAATAATAAGTCTGAAAAAAAAAAAAAAATATTACCAATTTTAAATGTTTGACTTAGAACACTTTCATACTTATGGGAACACACAGTTGTGGTCATGAAAATAATAGTGTAGCAGGACCAGTGATGGCATTTTCGGTACATTTGTACTTTTTTCGGTACAATTGCGTCCTGAAAAACCGTCGTCAGTACATTTAACAAGTTTTCAGTACATTCGGTACATTTGCCGCATTTTTGTACATTCGGCGAATTTTCAGTACATTTGAACAATTTATAATAATTACCTGTTTTCGGTTTAATTAAATGAAAATAATTGCAATGTGAAGATATATAATAATTACCTTGTTTTTTATAATTAATTGCAAAGTGTAGTTTTTGTAATTTAATTTCATATATATCTCATTTTCCTAGGGTTTGTGAGATGCGAAAATTGAGGACCTTTTTTTCAGTTATTGAGAAAATTTTATTGTACAAAAATTTTAGTAAAATTGGATGTTCACGCCAAAAAAGTACATTCGGCCTCTAAAAAGTATATTTCAAGTCTCAATTCAGTACCTTTTCACAAAACCCAAATGCCATCACTGAGCAGGACATGACTTTTAAATCTCTTATCTAATATATTTTGCCTTACAAATTGAACACGTTTGTAAAATTTTCGTAAGACTAAATAAAAGGAACAGATAAGCAAAAAAATCCCGATAATTTTGTTACGTGTTGTCTTGTTTTTGATGCATTTACAGATTTCCACAAAAAATCTACGGTTCATTATAATAGTAGTGCTTTAAGTAATAAGTTGAAAAAAATTTAAAAATCAAGAAAACCGCCACGATTAAGTTATTTAATTATTTTTATTATTATCAATATGAATTTATTGCATACAACTTCAATACCTAAAACGCTATATCTTGGCACCTAAGGCAGACTTTTTCTACGTTTTAGTAAGTCGGTTTTTCGTAAAATTTCAGGTTTGAGCTAGGAAGCTCAAGTTTTGGGACAAATATTTTTAAGCCTCAAGCTATAATATAGGCAAGAAAAAAATAGAAACAATCAATAAAATTTTCAAAATAAACACCCTACGATAAAATTTGTTATATAATAAAAATTTTTCTTTGGTTCTTAATTCAAATTATATGTATTTCATTCTGTACGTATCAGGGATGTTACGGATGCCGATTTTTTCACATCCGCGGATGCGGATTTCTGAAGGTTCACATCTGCGGATGCGAATGCGGATCTTAAGATTTTTTCTAATTTTATAAGAAATTTTTAATAATTTTACTAAATATTTATTATTTATAACGAAAAGTTAAAAAGCATCTACATCTATACATTAATACATGAACATCGAAACTTATGGTACACTTTTTTAATAGTTGTTATAAAGAGAGGGGAATGAAACTTATATAATTTAATAGGTACTGTTTTGTAGATGTGCACAAAGAAAAAATAATTTATAATATGTGCCGTTAAGGCAGGTAAAATAAAGAAAACATACGCGCATGATTCCCCCATACAAAACGCTTTAACGAACGCATTTTGATCGCGTTCATGGCTGCATGAGGTAGAGGCAAGGTGAGGTTAGATGAGGTGAAATGAGGTAAAGTGAAATCAAATAAGAACATGGTCCATGGACAAAGACGTTTTGTTCGTCATAGGTCGGCAAAATTATTCCAAAGTTAAGACTTGGTGGGTATGGTCGAGTTTCAACCACAATACGATACTAGTTACTAGTTAGTATATTTAATAAATAGTAAAATTGCCGCTTTTTCGGAGTCAAACTTATTACGCAGAGATTCGTAAATTAGACCCGCGCTACTAAACAGTTGTTCGTTAGGAACCCTGCCTGGTGGTGTCGATAAAATTCTGCGTGCTATTGGAGATAGCAGTTTTAACATTTTTCGACGAACGCTCCACCATTTAAGAAAATGTTCATCCCTTTTTTTAATGCAGCAAGCAATCAATTCCTTTTTTAGTATAGCTTCAGCACTATAATTTTCTGGTATTTCTTCACTCTCATCTTCAGTTGATGAATCTAACATCATTTCCAGCTCGCTTTCTAAGCATGGATTTTTGAATATACCAGATGTTCCTTGTCCTAGCTGTCCTATACCATTTTCTGAGGAATCTGTCAGTCTCATTCTTTTAGCCCCTTCGAAATTAGGAGAACCGGAAATGCCATTCTTAGTATTTCTCATCTTCAAAATGTCTTCTTTGAGACATTGGTGTAAAAATTATATCGCGGGTCCAAGTAAGCGGCGCACAGTGGATTTTTGTGGCCATAAATAGGAAGATTTTGAAAGTGCTAGGGATTGAAAAAATTTTTAAGAGAATCGTCAGAGAATACTTAGGGAATGAAAAAAAAACTACAAAAGTATTAAATTTGTTTTGAGTTTAGTGACACAGTGGGCTCAAAGTTGAACTTTGTACACCAAAAATGTTCTATGAAACTTTTTATAAAAGCGCTTGTTGGATAAAGCATTCTAGTTAACTTGTTTGAAACAAAATGCTATAATATAGCATATTGGCGGAAAGTACATTACTTCCACTTTATAAAAATCAATTTTATTTTTTTTATCGTCTTTATATGAATTGTACGGAAGTTTCAAAAATTATATTGAAAAATGATAAAAGCGGAAAATTAGCAAACTTTGACAGAAAAAAAAGTATATCTCCGGATTTCGAAAATTTTTTTATATGTTATGTAAGAAAGTATGGTTAGCTAAAAAAACAAATTTTCAGCTGCAAATTTTCACAATTTTTTTTTTTATCAAGTTTTTCCTAATGTAGTTTTAGAAGGAACAAAAAATACTGACTTTTATGAAATGCTCTTATTAATTTATTTTTATTGAAATATACCAAAATTGCATATTAGCATAAAGTTCATAGATCATACTTTTCAAAAAATGTTTATTTGAGCTTCTGTATTCTATGTGTGAATTATGGTAATTTTTTTAAAATTAGGGCTGTAAAAGTCATAATTGAGAAAATTGGCAAACTTTGACAAAAAAAAAAAGTATATCCCCGGATTTCGGAAATTTTTTAATATGTTATGTGAGAAAGTATGGTTAAGCAAAATCCAAGATTTCAGCTGCAAATTTTCAGAACTTTTTTTTTATGATTATTTTTCTACTGCAACATTTGAAGGAAAAAATATTTTTATTTCTTCACATTTTGCAACGCTTTACAATAATTTTATCGATTGTAAAGGCTTACAGTGTGAAATAAGATGCTTAAATTTTGAAAGAAGTTCCTTTTAGTAGAGAGGAACTGAAAAGGGATATTTTTTCTCTATCTATCCCCCTTGGGGTTCACCCTTTTTATACCTGAATATAACGTAGTGAAGGTATGGTAGATGCAGCATATGGGGCTTAAGTCCGATTGTGAACATTTTTATTATTATCATTATTTTTTAATTACTATTTTTTTTATTATTATTATTTTTATTATTCTTATTATATATTTTCCAGTGAATATATAAAAATTTTTTTGTATTTATTTATATGTAATTGTTATTTTATATTTTCCAATAAATTCGTTATTTATATTCTGTATCTAGTTTTCAAATGTGGTGTTTAATATATGTAGTTTTTTATTTTTCTCTAATAACTTGTAAACTATAAAAGATATCGGGCAATTTATAAAATTTTTGAAATCAGCATAGCCAATTTATTGGGAATTAATACCGATTTTGAAATAAAACATCAAAAACCATTCTACCTTTGTATGGAAGGTAGGCGTGTCCGTGAACCGATTTTTTTCATATTCACAAGTTTTTGTTGTTTTAACCCAAAAACGTCTGTGCCAAATTTCAAGACTCTAACGCTATTACTACTGCCACCTTTTTTTATTTTTCTCTAATAACTTGAAAACTATAGAAGATATCGCAAAATTAGTATTTTTTTTTGAAATCAGCATTGCCAAATTAAAGGGAATTGATACCCATTTTGAAAAAAGGTCTCACCCACATATCATTTTTGTATGGGAGGTAGGCGTGTCCTTGAACCGATTTTTTTTATATTCATAAGTTTTTGTTGTTTTAACCCAAAAAACGTCTGTGCCAAATTGGAAGACTCTAGCGCTATTACTAATGTTAATGGCCACCTTTTTTTGTTTTTCTCTAATAACTTGAAAACTATAAAAGATATCGCAAAATTAATAACATTTTTGAAATCAGCATTGCCAAGCCAAAGGGAATTGATACCCAACCTCAACCACATCCCAACTTTGTATGGGAGGTGGGCGTGTCCGTGGACCGATTTTACTCATATTCACAATTTTTTCCTATTTTTACATTTTAAACATATGCACCAAATTTCAAGAGTGTAGCGCAATTATTACTATTTATGGCCGCCGTTCCATACAAATCCATCCACTGTGCGGCGATGACATATAAATTGTTTTCCACCGAATTGGAAAATTTTGTTGTAAGTTCACTTTTCAGAGTCGTGACAGCTTGTCGAACTGGATCAAAATTGTGTGATCTTGCCAAATAGTCATCAACAAGCATTTGAATTATTGGAATTACAAATGAAATAAGGGCATGTGAGCTGCTTAGCTCCCGTGTGGCATGCTCAAAAGGTTTCAATAATTCAATACAACTTTCTGGTTCAACTATCTATCTATCTATCAACTATCTGGTACTGTTCCCGATCGTTAAAAAGCTTTGCAATAACATTCAAAGCCTTCATGCTGAAATCAGCTGTGAAGTAATTTTCCGTAATAAACCCTTAGATGTTTACGTGACTCAACGTTCGAGATGCTGTGGTATCACTATGGACCAATCTTGCCCTCAATGTGGGTACTAAGTCGCCTGTCTATACTAATCCTACTTTTCATGGCCAACATTTCGAGAAGAAATTTTTTCATGCATAGGATAAACTTCATGAGTACAAAATACGGCCTGTTTAGTTGAGAATATGAGCCTAAAAATGTCAAGTACAAACAAAATAAGACAATTCTATCCAATCTTATCTACCCAACATTTGTCGCCTTCGAAAATCTACTGCTGCAGGCTCTCATTGGCTGTACCCTTAATCAAGCCCTGCATAACATCAAAAATACTTCAAGACATCTCTTTATCCAGTCTTAATCAAAGATATCTTAATATTTCAACGTGGTTATAAAAAATTACAGACTTAAATTACTCAAAAATATCACCAGTTGCTTACTTTTGTTTTGACTTTGTCTATCTGTCCCTTCGTAAAATTATGCTTATAAATCAGTAAGCAATAGCAAGACAATTTAAAGATAAGTCAAAGTTATTTAATGAGTCAAAATATAAACTTAAAATTTTCCCAGAGTAACTGATAATACGAGGGTTTTTTGTAAAAAGGTCGCAGTTCAATTTGTATAAAAAGAATTTAAAGCGTGAAAACGGCAACAGCGCACAGTGTTGCGACTAGAACAAGCTAGCTGGACAAAATTATTTTTTTGCGTTTTTGTATTTGTTGGATCAAAACAAAAAAAAATTGTATGGGCCTGGTCGCAAACGATCCCCTGGGCCGGTACGGCTCAATTTATTTATATTCGGCCAATTTTGATGAAATTTTTACAGTATCTTAGTATCGATCAAGCGGGTTTCATAGGTTATAAAACTTTTATTTAGGGTGGCCATCATTCAAAAATATATTTAAAATATAATTTTCACAAAAACCACTTGATCGATTCATATGGAATTTACACCAAGAGTCTTTTATGTTAAAAAGCATAGCTTAGACTAGTGTTGGCCATTTACCCTCCCGCGGTCACATTGCCCGTTGCGGGCCATCATTCGGCTCGCCGTGCAGTTGCTGATTTCTATGTGCTGATTCGCATGAAAATTGAATATGCGAGAAACCCAGTCGGAATCAAACGTACAAAAACCAAACAAATGCAAACAAAAACATTATTTATGCGAAAGGCAATTTTTTAAGCATGTATTATTGAAATATTATTTAATTGTTGTAAAAAAAATTAAATTTCATGGAAAAATAGTCACCGATATTGCGTCTGGCATCATCACAAAATATTAAACCAGATATTGAAAGTCTTATTTTAAGTAAACTCTGTTAATATGTTTGTATAACATACATATGTATACATAATATGTATAAGATTTATGAAATGTTTTCTTTTTGTTGTTAAATAAAAATACAATTATTTTATACAATATATTTTATTTATTAACATCAATGATTCACGAATTTCTACTGGGTCATTTTTTCTATACGTGGAAAAGACAAAACACATTTATTTTCATTTTTTTTTCGCTTGAATTTCTTGACACATTTGTACACATACTAGCGCGAAATGTTTGTTGTAATCCCTAGTTTAGACTATAAGACTTTTATTAAGGATGCATATTTAGGGTGGCCCTCACACAAATATATTTTTAAAATATCATTTTCACAAAGACCGGTTAATCAATTCACACCGAATTTACACCATTTAGCGTTTATTTAAAAGGCATAGCTTAAACAAGTTAAAGTTTTTATCGTTTTTCGCGAATTTTTCCTATTCCTGGTATAACTCACATTTTTTGATAGAAAATATGAACTCCAAAAACAAACAACAAATAAAAAAATATATATGTGCAAAATTGTGCAAAAAGATATTACCTTCAGAAGAAGCATTGAAAGAATATCTTTCATTATAAAAAATAAAATGGCTGAATACACGTGAATACAAATATTTTCTACCCTCCCAAAGTTAGGAAACTAAATTTATTATATAACTTTATTAAGACATATTTTTGTTGTTGTTTTCAATAAAAAACTTTAAAATTATTTTTCACTTTTTATAATAATTTCATTAGAACTTACCTTCAATTTTTAAATCCATTAAAAAAAACTTTTCTTTAATATTGACAAAAAACAAAATTAATATTTTTCCACGACTACTCAATCAAAATTTTTTAGAAATTAAAAGTTGAACAAAGCAACTTTTCTCACTTCAACGGTCTAAAACTGTAAATTTACTTACTGAAAACAAAAATATTTACTGGTTTCCTAGCTTTGAGAGTATTTGTTGTAAAACTATACCGTTATTTTCTTTAAACAAGAGATTCACTTTTGTCTAGTTAGCATACACTAGACGCAACACTGTGCAGCGTTTTAAAAGAAAAAGTAAAATTTTCGTATATAAAATGTATTATAAAACATAAATGTGCGAAATGTAAAAGTAATAATAGTTAGATAATCGCAGCAGATCTATCTCTACGCAACAATATCGACCTATGAAGAGTGACTTCTTTTTGATAGTGACCACTCTACAAATCACCATTTATACCAACGAATTCAAAAGAGATTGTCACAGCTGCATCCATCAATGATTTCGTTGCAAAGACAGTGCCGGAATTGATTGGAAAGAGCTGCTGCTGCTCCTATGAGTGGTTCCTACGAAGTTTTTATGTCTTTCAATATGACTTTGTTTCATTTTTATGTTCACGGTTGATTCCAAAAAAAGCATTTTCTTTTCATGCACATGCAAACAATTTTAAGCGTTATGAAGAATATAAACTCTCAGTACCTCTCTTTTACACGTTCACGATGTATGCGATTGATCTGTCTACATCTATCTGTCTTACTCCAGACGATGTTGCTTCACGTTAAGTATTTCAAAATTATATCTGTTTTTATAAACATTTCCAACATTGGTGTGCATTACGTTACAAGTGGCGATGCATGCCCGAAAAACTAAACAACTTTTATAAACATCAATATTTACATTTTTATTTTTTTAGTATTTTAAGAGCTAATTAAGAAAAAAAAAAATACAATTAAAAAACAGAAAAAATAATAGGAATGTTACCATAAAACGATTAAGTGTTAAGGATTTGATTCCATATTGGTATTAAAATTTTTTGTTTCAATAAATATAAGGACTATAGGATGCTTCAGAAGTCAAGTGCGTAAACATTGCCATTTGAATTAACATGAGCTTTTTGAACTAAACTTAGACTTTTGCAAGGATATATAAAATATAAAGTATACGTTAGGTTAGGGATGGGCAACTGAGGTGCCCAAAAGTCGACAGCGCGGTGAAGTTTACAACTAAAATTTCGCGCTAATATGTGTATTAGGGTGTTTCATTTTTTTTAAATTTTCTTCAAATTCAAAGCTTAAACCGAAATTCGATTTATTATAAAAAAAAAGTAATTCATGAATTTTTTCAGATTTTTTTGAGGTCATTTACCACTCGCCATTTTAATAAAAAAACTCGCATAATACATTTTTTCCTTTATAATTTTTATTCATGATTTCTAAACTAAATTTTTTCTTGTCTTAATATTAAAAAATAATAATATCTTTGGGTTAGGTATCGAAAAAAAGGTTTTTACCTATCTTCTAAGTGTGAAAATTGAAAGAAATGGACAAAACATTGCCTAATTTTCGCTTTTTTACTTAAAAATATTAGTAAATGAATATTTTCATTGCTATTCACGGTGCGTTTTAAAGATTTTAAATGAAAATCATTTGTCACCGAAAATTTTCTTTTGGATATTGTTTGTTATTGCAAAAGAAACATTTTCGCGTGAAAATGAAAATCACTTAACGTAGAGATTTTTTTTATCTCTTTTTTAAAAAAATATTAATTTTTTTTTACGTTTTTAGGTACATTTTTGATAAAAAAGGTAAGTAAATAATCATATATATATATATAAGAAATTAAAATATATTTTACATAATTAATAATGAGTAGGAGAACCTTTTTGTTTCATAAATGATGAGAATCGGTTTGGCATGCTGCCTACCAGGCGTGCACATTGGTCTGGAGTAATTTTATGCCAATTCTCTTGATTAACTTGCCACAAGCTGCTTTTCTCGCGGGTTTTCGTGCTGCTACGACCTGTTTGATTATGCCTCATAAGTTCTCTATAGAATTTAAGTCGAAACTTTGAGGTGGCCACTTCAGAACCTTGGTGGATTGTGTGTCGAGCCAAGATTTGACAAGTGGAGATTAATGTTTTGGACCATTATCAAGCTGGAAAATCCATCTAAGCGGAAAATTTTTGGTGTAATCGGTGGCCAAATGTTCCCTTAGTATATTCCTATTTAAAAAATTTGATTGTATGGGTAGCTAGGGCAACAAACAAACAAACAAAAAATACATCAAAACAAGTCTTCGGTTCGCAAACGGAACACTTTTTCAAAGGACTGACTTTTAGAATATGATTTATTCTTTGAGTGAAGTATGTTGCACATAGATACTAACATCGCTTCCAAGTACGTTGAACTTGGATTCATCGCTTTAAATAATCATACTTCAAAAAATGAGGCCTTTGAAAGAGTGTTCCGTTTGCGAACCGAAGACTTGTTTTGGCAATTGGCATAAAATTACTCCAGACCAATGTGCACGCCTGGTAGGCAACATGCCAAACCGATTCTCATCATTTATGAAACAAAAAGGTTCTCCTACTCATTATTAATTATGTAAAATATATTTTAATTTTCTTATACATATACATATATATGATTATTTACCTAACTTTTTTATCAAAAATGTACCTAAAAACGTAAAAAAAAATTAATATTTTTTTAAAAATGAGATAAAAAAAATCTCTACGTTAAGTGATTTTCATTTTCACGCGAAAATGTTTCTTTTGGAATAACAAACAATATCCAAAAGAAAATTTTCGGTGACAAATGATTTTCATTTAAAATCTTTAAAACGCACCGTGTATTATCTGCTGCTTTATCCTTAACGTTGACCTTTAGAGCTTTCTGACGATCAGAAATTGTTTTTAAATTTTCGTCATCAGATGACGAAGAGACATAAATGCTTATTGTCTGTTATTGATGTTCGTCAGATCTTGAAAATTTATTTTAATGAGTTCTTGCTGACACGGTTCTATTTCTAGAGGCATATCAACTTCCTAGCACTGCACCAACCCGACTTTGCGTAGGGGGGCAAATGCAATTCCAATAGCATGATTTATTATTTTTTTCCTTCCAAAAAAACAAATTTGCAACCAAATGAGACGCGTGGATTCGATAAAATCGCTTTTTGCAAATTTTTATATGGAACAATTCTATAATAACTTCAACTTGTTCCTAAACAATATTGGTGATTTTCGTTACACCTGAAACAGTATCAATTGACTTAGGGATCATTTCCTTCATGCCTTTAACTTCATCAACAAACTTCTGCCACATTGATATTAGACTCTTTGAACAAATTAACAAATTCTGAGACAGTCTTGATATCTTTCCCCATCCACATGTGGCTATCGGCAGTTCATTTTGGGACTCCACCTACAACATACAACGGGTCCTTTCCACGTCCGATTTCACTAAAGGCCCACGTAGCTTTTATAATTTGTTTGAATTCGTCAATCAAAGTTTTGTCAAATTTTTTGTTTTCCAAAATTTTCCTTAAAATTGGTTTCATACATATGTGCCTGGTGATCTATGACCCATTATAAAACCCTGTTCACATTTTGCGAGTTGCTTGGCACAAACAATTTACATTTACGTATCAGGTTTCCCAACTGTAGCTGCGATAGATGCCAAGATATGGCGTTTTAAGTGTTTTTGTTCTATAAAGGTGCCACGCCCTTTTCTCCACCAATATTGTTTGGGAAAGAGGCTCTGAAGTTATTATAGAATTTTAAAACGAATGCTACCATAGGTGCCAACATATTGCGTTTTAAGTGTTTTTATATTATGGAAGGTCTGCCTGAATCTCGTTCTCGGCGATAATTTAATGCCCATCGTTCGATTAACATTACATTATCGCCGAGCACGAGATATCGGCCAGACTCTACTCGTTCTCGTCCTCAGTCATACGAGAAATAATTTTTTTGATGTTTCTCGTTATCGTCATCGTTCTCGGTCCCGATAACGATAGCGATATTTATCGGTTCTCCGTGAAGCTCTACATATTATCTAAAAATTTTCTTTTTCTTGCATTGGCTTTTACTCTATGGCGCACATAAGTTTTTAAGTGTTTATTTAGACTTTTTCTTTCCATTTTAATTTGTTTCCATGTTTGCAGAAAGTAAATATAACTCTCATTTCCACAAAATACTCACTTAATATTCATTCAGCGCTAATTACGTCATATCGGGAACAACAAAGTCATTTTGAGAACCTGTAATCATGTTCGGGAACGTTGCCCTAATAACTGTTCCCGAAATGACGATTTGAAACTTTCGCGCGCTTTGTTCCGACTCCCGCCATCTTAGATGCCTTATTTAGAGGTTAACCTCAATCTAACAATAGTAATTTTAAGAAATACTTATTAAATAACTGGCATCTTTTATAATAAAAGTACGGTCAATATAAGATGATTACAAAGGTTTTTACTAAATAAATTATTATATATTTGCGAACAAAACAAATAACTCCTTCCTCACAAAACACCTGTTCACTACTACAGCGCACTAGCGTCAAAAGTCGCGTTCAGAAATAAAAATTTTGCCTATTTATTGCTTCTTGCACGAATATGACGTATTCTTTGTTGTACAAGCTTTTTACTAATCCTGCATTTAAAATAAAATTATTTTGTCTATGTTAGTTTAAATAATTTATTTTTTAGGAACCAAAATACTCACAATGAATGTTGAAAACATTTTAAGTTGGATTTTACTACATTTTTAAGTAACACCTTTTGGTGTTTCGGATGCGTCCCCGAAATGACTTTTTAACCTTGTTTTCTGTTAAATTAATGACAATAACTTATTTTTGAAATATTTTTTTTGGTATAGATATATCCGACTAATTTCAATAGTATTAAATGCTTATTTACTAAAATTCATTCAGATTTATTTTTTTATGAGTTGCCAAAGCAAATTCGCCACCCTCGTGATTTTGAGCCATAAATGTGTTTTATCTTTTTCACGTAAAGAAAACATTACCCTGTAGAAATTCGTGTATCACTGATGTAAATAAATAAATAAACTGCGAAAGCATCGCATGGCTACACAAAAAATTATTAAACTCAAAATTCATCAATAAAAACAAAAAGTACTTTTCCGAGAATTAAAACTATTTTTCCATGAATATGAGTTTTTTTTACAACAATGACGCACACAAGAGCAGTTTTTTTAGTCTCTCATTTTTTTATGTCTTAGATTTAAAATAATCGCATAAGAACAAAAATTAAATTTCATGCAGAAGTAATTGAAAAATGCCTTAATTCAACCTTAACTACATTTTTCTTAACTCGACTTTAACTGTTATTCCTTGTTGCCACAGTTATAATAATAGCTGCAATTATTTAAATATTTTTCAAAAAATGCATTTGATGCGTCAAGTTCCTCAAATGGAGTAACAAGTTAATTGGGGTGGCGTCCTGTCAAAGCGAGCAAACGCATTTTTGTCATCGCAGAGATGGTGTAGCTTTTCACGGTTTTGTTCATTTGAGTTTAACAAGATAATTGCCACACGAGTGCTTTTACAAATAGACACAGAACCACCTTTAAACAAAAATATAATATCGAAATTCGATAATCGAAATATACAATCGATTATCGATATATCAAAATAAAAAACATATCGCGAATATCGATAGTCGATATTTTTTGCACAAGCCTAGCATGAACATCCGCATCGATTATTGCGGATGCAGATGTCCAATTCGGATGTGAATATTCGCAACATCCCTGATCCGAATATCCAAGTCCATACCGAATACCTAAGGGCCGGTTTCACAGTGTTTAGTTAACCAATTAGTTACCTAACTAATGTCTGTTAGTTAACAGTTTCACAGTCCATTGTTTAACTAATGACTGCATCACTCCACAAATCATGTTTTTTATTTGACATTTCATAGCAGGGGTCGGCAAATCAATACTATTTTCTTTCTCTCTCTCTCGTATACAAGTGAGTAGTAACGCGCCGATGCCTGTTTCATAGTTTGCGAAATGAAACAGCAATAAGCTGTTAGTTAACTATTAGTTAACCTGCCAAATTTGTTTGGTTAACTTATTGCAATGAAACTGAAATTGGATAGTTAACCTCAAATCTTTAGTGATCTAAACACTGTGCAACCGGCCCTAATAGAGCCAACCGTATACGATCCGGATGAAAATTTCCGCTCCGGTAGTTATTATTACAAAAAAAACTGACAAAAAACAATTGAATTGTTTCTAAAGTTAAATAATAACTGTCTAAGCAGGGAAAATAAATACTTTCCTTCTAATTATTATAACTTACTGAAAGTTGTCAAAAAAAAAAATATCTTGCGAGCGTGTAGAAAATTGTTCAGTTAAATATTTGAGGACAAAAGCTCAATTTTCGAATTTAACATACCGCAGATATAATTTTCTTAAATGTATTCCGATATTACCAAAGCTCAACATAATAAGAAAATTTATTTTTGTATATATACATATATATTAAGCTATGCTTTACTTTTGAAAAATATATAAGAAAAGTCTTAGAAATACATAAGCTTATAATTAAAATTACTATTTACTTAAACTTTTTTTTTTTGATGTTTCTTTTTTTACACTACATTTGTCAACTTTTTTGTTGCCCTTTGCTATAGCAAGTAAAGTTACGAGCTTTTTATGAGAGTCACCAACAATCCAACCATGTTTTTGATATTGCTCTCCACTTTCAAAATTTTGATCATTTGTCGTACAAATTTTTCCGAAATCTTCATCACTGGATGATGACCAATAGTATAGTTTTTCAGAGGCTACTCTTTTGCGTCTTGGTATCGACAAAGTAGTCTGTGATTTTTTCTTAACTTTGGCATTCTTGCTTGAGTTGGACTTATTTATGGTCTTTGACATAGCTTCTTTCTTAGATGATTTGAGTTCATCTCCATTTGGTTTATTCACCTTTGATCTCTTTTTGAAGTTCTCTAATAAAGAATCTCTATCTTTTGTTTTAGATATTTTTGATAAAACACCTATATCCGTTGTTTTTTTCTTTCGTAATTTAAAATTCTGATTCGGTTCTACTTCCTTCCGCTGACTTATTTTTCGTTGCAATAATGGTCGCTTATTGGTGCCCTCATCATTTAGTCTAGAGTTCTTCTTTAAAGTGCAAATTTTTGTGCTTTCGATTGCTGAACTATATTTATCTTCTATATTATTTAGTCCAGTTGTACTATATTTTTTTTTTTTATTTTTTTCTTCCATTTCTTTTTCCTCAATGAGTGCAAAAATGTCTTTGGTGGATAAAAACTCCTCGTACTCATCAGAGCTCCACATTTCAATAAGTTTTTTAGGTCGATTAGTTGCACAACGTCTTTTCGACTTTCTTTGTCCTTCATCAATAAGTTTAGCCAATTCATCAGGACTCATTCCTAGTTCTGATTGCAACTTAGTAAAGTTTCGACCACGTTTTTCAGTTAATTTAATTTTTGTGTTTTTCTTTGTTTTTCTTGTCGAAGTTTTAGTTATATTAGACGAATGTTTAATCTGATCGTCCTTGACAACATCTGAAAACACAGTGTCAAATACCTTTTTATTGCCAATATCAAGACCTTTAGATATAGTATTTCCCCTTAATTCATCAAATATTTGATTTAGATCTGCTCTAGGTGGTAGTGGGTCATTTTGGACTGAATTTATTTTTGCTTTCAATTGATTTAGTTTCTTTTTTGCAGTAACGTTTTTAAATATGCGACCCATTATAAGTGATTTATTTTCAAATGTTTTAGTTGTGGCTCTTGAGCTGCTGTTTGAACAATTGTTTTTTTCAACTTTGCTTATACTATTTCTAACACTAATGTCATCGTCACAGCTTATCGAACCAAAATCAAAATCATCACGGTCGGAATAAGAAACTGTTGATACACTATTGTCATCAGTATTTAGTAAATTAACAGTAGATTTAGGCTTTTGAAATTTGATTGTTTCTTTTTCTTCAAGACCAATGTTCTTAAATGGCCTTTCAGGAATAATTATTTTGTCAGTCTCTTGTCCATCAGCTGCTACAATTGAAACATGCATTATTGTTTTAGATGAAGTTGTGCTTTGTGAATCATTATTTTTTTGGTATTTTTTGTTATCATAAATATTAACATTTTTTGGGTTATCGCTTAGTGTTAAATTTATACATTCAGATGCGTTAAGTTGAACAAAACTGCTACTAACTCTCTGCTCCAAAGCTAAATCATGTGAATTAGTATTCTCATTACCCAGTGCGATTTCTGCTAAAGCTGTAAGCTTACATGCAGTTCTTGATTTAGTTTCAAGTTCCTTATGTATGTTAAAGTCAGATGTAATATTCTCATAACCCTTCATGGCAGCTTTTGTCTTGAACCGAGAAGTTGTGTTTGTAACTGCTGACATATGGGAATAAATCGAATTATTTCTAGAAAATATAAAAAAAAAATTATTGTATTTTCATATATAAAATTAAGATTGTTAAAATTTTTCAAAGTTCAACATCATATATTAAGTTGAAACTCTGCTGTAATAATTTTAAAATTAAAACGGCACACAGTGGGAGATCGTGGACATAAATACAAAAAAAAAATAAAAACAAATTCTGAAAACATAAAAATTTTTTAAGACAATCGTCAGATAATACTTAGAGAAGGAAAAAAATAAAACTATAAAAGTTCTATAATTTGTTTTGGGTTTAGTGACACAGTGGGCTGGAACTTTAACTTTCAATGGAAGTTTTTATATAAGCAACTGTTGAACAGAGCGCTCTAGTTAACTTGTTTGAAACAATATGCGCTAATGTAGCATGTTGACGGAAAGTACATTGTTTACACTTTAAAACAGGGGTCGGCAAAATTAAAAGTGTGATTGTGTTGGTGAGAGGAGAGAGGCTGCACCGCAAGAAAGTTTTTACAGAAATCGTTTACGAAATGAATGTTGCGGCAGAAAGTGAAAAATAAAAAAAGATTAGAAAAGGTATTCAGATTTTAAAAATTAGAGCGCAATGCATTTTTTGTTATATGTCGTCAAAAGAAAATACCGAATTAGCGACGAGAAGGCATTTGAAATGATTTTAATGCCTTTTCGTTGTAAATTCCTTCTTTTGGCATAGCTGTAAAAAAAATTTTCTATGTACATAACAGACGATAATAACTACATCCGCGCATGGTGCTGCTTTGTCAATGGTTTTTCGACCAAGAAGAGGGTCGGAGATAGGACGGAGCCCTGAGGAACTCCAGCATTAATGAAGTGTTCATTGGCGGTGAATCCGTCCACCACAACACGGATAGAGCGATTACTGCAGAAGCTCGAAATCCAACGAGCGAAAGAATCACCAACACCAAAGTCAATTAATTTTGATACAAGGGCGCGATGCCACACTTGATCAAACGCTTTAGTACTATCCAGAGCGACAACCATACTTTCTTCGAAAAGGTGAACACATTGGTTCCATTTCTCAGTGAGAAACGACATAAGATCACCAGTAGAACGAGACCTACGAAAACCATATTGGCGATCACTAAATAATTCGTTGCGTTCCAGCTATTTCACAAGGTGGAAGTTAACTACGCTTTCCATAACTTTGGAGAGCGCAGAGTATATCGCAATGGGTCGGTAATTATTTGGGTTGGAAACTGGCTGGACATTAGCAACCTTCCAACATGTTGGGAATATCCCACCAATGTAGGACATGTAAAAAGATTGCGTAATGGACGAGCCAGTGTTGAGGCACACTTTCTAAATATATGGGCTGATATGCCATCGGGACCTGAGGCTTTATTTATGTTGAGGTTTGCAAGGACTTTTTTTACTGCCCTGGTTCGAAAATAAATAGGTGGCATTGACGTAGACCTACTCTGAACAGAGGGCAAAGGCTGACAGCTACTTGGGAGTGTTGCATTTTTTGCAAAGATGCTAGCCAATAGATTAAATTTATCAGCAGGGCCAGTAAATATTTGATCATTCATTAAGAGCGTTGGAATAGTTGATGAAGACTGATTTTTCACTCTCTTAACAAACGACCAAAAACTCTTGCTACCTTTGGGTAATGAAAGGATTCTTTTGCGCGTTTTGTTCGTAAAGAAACTTTTCGCGCTGAATCGTGGCATTACAGCAATTTATAGCTTCGATGCGAAGTTTTTCATTATCGGCATTCCGAATTAGCCGCCAATTCCGAAATGCTTTCTCTTTGGACCTACTGCAGACCTACAAGTCTCATTAAACCAAGAGTGGACCTTGGGCTTAACGTTAACCCTTTTAAAAGGTATGAAGGACCGCATACCAAATAAAATAATTTCTTGCACCATTAAGGCCGCGGCATTTATGTCCCTATCAGCGAAACACAATTTCCAATTAAAATTGGTTCTACGCAACCTAATTTGCTTTACCATAAAGTCATATAATCCGCTTCGGGGCTTTGGGCGAGACTGTATGTAAACTACTATATTGAAAGGCAACAGAAATAATGCAATGGTCCGAGTTACCAAGAGGTTCAAGGACAGACACCTCATATTTTTCATGATGGGACGTCAGGAAGAGGTCCAGTGTATTTAATGTACGAATGTACGCACATTTCGCAATTCTTTACAATAACACTGTGGAACATAATTGTTTTTGCAAAAGTCTACTCGGATCTGACACTGCGGGGTGAAAATATATGCCAAAACAAAAAAAACATTTTGCTCAGTTTGTTCAAGTTGGCTCAAATTTTCGAGAGATGAACATTTGAATTTTGCACCTAGATTCATTTGGATTTTTCGATATATGTATCTCGTAAGCAAACTGAGTATTATTGCATCTGGTGCTGAGGTTTTATTCGTCTCTTCAATATCTACAACTTTCAATAACAAATCAGACCTTTTGGGTGCATTTTCGGCAATTTGGAGCACAAAATTTTCAATAAAAGTAAAATTTTTTTGGTTAGAAAGGGTTAATGTCAAAAATGTTTGTTAAAATGTTATATCATTGAGCTTTATAAATATGTTAATAAAACTGTCGAGTAATAACGATTTTTTTTGGAAAAATAATGGTTTTTTGAAAAAAAAAAAATCGGTCCGAATTGTCAAATCAAAAACTGCGAGCTGGATTTCGAAAATTTTCAGATCAATATTGTAGCTTAATATATTTCCTTTCATATGACACCCATATTTTGGAAAGCAATGCATGCGTTTCTGACTTATATAGAATTTTAGAAAAACCATATCCGCAACTTCCGAAGGTTATATCTCCGGAACCTGATCCGGGCATTACTTTATGATATATTCATTCTTAGAATTCAAAAGCACATAAGAAAATATTTGGCTTTAATTTGTTTCTTTTATCAAACCAAATTAATACCATTCAAAATTAGAGTAGCTGAAAGTAACTAAAGGA
This sequence comes from Meiosimyza platycephala, assembly GCA_963662105.1. Lineage (NCBI taxonomy): Eukaryota > Metazoa > Arthropoda > Insecta > Diptera > Lauxaniidae > Meiosimyza > Meiosimyza platycephala. The sequence continues at coordinate 67,839,375 of OY759208.1, read as the reverse complement.
ACAAATGCAGTTAAGCGCACAATCGAAATTGAATGAAACAAATTAAAAGCCAAATATTTTCTTATGTGCTTTTGAATGCTCAGAATGAATATGGAATCAAAAAGTGACGCTCGGATCTGGTTTCGGAGATAAAGCCTTCGGAAGTTGCGGATATAGTTTTTCTAAAAATCTATATAAATCAGAAACGCATGTACTTATTTCCAAAATATGTCGTATGAAAGCTACAATATTGATTTAAAAATTTTCGAAATCCGGCTCGTAGTTTTTGAGATATAACGAATTATCTGTAATTCCAAAAAAAAATTCGTTATTATTCTACAGTTTTATTAACATATTTATAAAGCTCAATTTATCCTCTTTAAAATAATATCAAATTTTAATCGAAAAAATTTTTCTTTTATTGGGAATTTCGTGCTTTAAATTGCCGAAAATGCACCCAAATGTTTGATTTGTTATCGAAAGTTGTATATATTGAAGAGACGAACAAAACATCAGCACCAGATGCAATAACTCAGTTTGCTTACGAGATATATCGAACAAACCAAATGAATCTAGGTGCAAAATTAAAATGTTCATTTCTCGAAAATTGGAGCCAACTTGAACAAAATGAGCCAAATGGTTTTTTGTTTTGGCGTATATTTTCACCCCGCAGCGTCAGATCCGAGTAGACTTTTGCAAAAAAAATTTTGTTCCATAGTATAATTGTATCAATAGTAAAAGCTTACAGTGTGAGGGGAGCTGCTAAAATTCAGAGAGGAGTTCTCTTAAAAGCAGGGGAACACGCAAAGTGGTTTTTCTTTAATAACTTGATAACTATAAGAGATATCGAAACAATTTGTCATATTTTTGAAATTAGCATTGCCAAGTTAATGGAAATTGATACCCATTTTGACGAAAATATGTACCGAATTTTAAAAGTTTAGCGTTATTTTTACTTTTTATGGCCTCCAATCCATACAAACCCATCTACTGTGCAAGAGAGGTATTAGGGGAAAATATACGATATATTTTGATCCTTGATGGAATCGGGGAAAAATTGGTTTATGTGGTAAATTTGAAATCAATTGTGTAATAATACAAAAACTATATCTTCATATTTTTGTTTTGGTGTTTTTTTTTTTAAATTTTGTGGATGGATTTTGTTTGTTTGCCTATAAAAAAAGTCTACCGTTAAAAAAATCTACCTTAGGTGCCAAGATATAGCGTTTTAGGATTTTTTTTGTATGGGAGAGGCCACTCCCTTTTGTCAAACCACACCCACATTTTAAAGTGGCTGAAAACGTGGGAATTATACACCCGAAGGGTTTTTTCTTAAATTTGGAGTTTAAGAAAGTTCTTCCAAAATTTCAACTTCCTAGATCAAACTTGCGAATGGCGCAAACAGTTTGTTTACTATTACAATTCATAAGGAAGCAACGACTTTTTTTTACAAAAATGCAAAAAAAAATCTCTTGGTTTTTTTGCTTTTTCGTTTTATCATATGAATTGTTGTAGGAAACAAAATATTTGTGCTTTTCGCTTTTCTTCAAGCCCGATTCTATAATATAGGCCTATGGGACAGCAAATTAAAAAAAAAAACCCCTTCGGGCGTATTTTGTCCGCATTTTTAGCAACACGAAAAATGTTGGCGTGGTTTGACAACAGTGGGTGGACTTTCGCATACAAAGGAAATTCCTAAAACGCTAAGCCTTGGCACCTAAGGTAGATTTTTTAAACGTTTTAGTTAAGTCGGTTTTTTTCGTAAAATTTCAACGAAATCGGACAGAAACTATGTCCACGCAGCTTACTGGTTTGAGCTAGGAAGCTCAATTGGGACAATTATTTTATTTTATTTTTTTCAGTCTAATAGAACAGAAAATTTTTACAGACTATATTAACAAGTGATACATGGAATCAAGCAACAACTTAAATAAATTTTTTAATTTATTAACCAGCCTTACCCACGCACCTGGACCTCTGTGTGGGTGAACATGCGTCCTGTACTCGTGTGAGCTTAATGGATCAACAACTAAATAAAACAACAAACAAAACAAACAAAAAACAAAAAAACCGAAAAATGCCGATAACGCCAGCACCTCATCAGGTGGGCTAGCGCTGACCTTGGGGTGGCTGGACCTGTCCTGAAGGTGGGAGGGAGGACGAGGGCTCTGGACTTCACGTCCAACCCTACTAATCCTCCAATAGCTTCTGGGGAACCTTCGCTGCCCACCCTAGGGCCAACCAGTTCGGCAACGGTCACAGCTTTCAGGAAAGGTCAGTCAAAGTCAGCTGGGGAATCCAAGAAGGAGCAGCATTCTATAGGGGATGGGAGTAAGTTATCTCGACCCTCAAAAAGGAAGTTTACGGACAAGCAGGCGGCGATCAGAATTCGCCGACGCACAGTGGGGTATTTTATAGCAAAACGTGAGATAAATTCAGCCAGAGCATTCATTAAGGTAAAAACCTTTTTTTAGTTACTCATATAAAGGGTGTTTTTTTTAGAGGTTTGTTTTTCGAATAGAGATAAAACTGGGATTTTGTGGTCAAATCTGGCAACTCTAATGTCATTTATATTCAGTTTGGTTTGCCATTTCATCATGAACAGGTTGACGCATGAACAACGCGTCCAAATTGTGCAAATTTATTATAGTCACTAAAATTTCAACTTTATTTTCACTCAAAATTCACATGATTTTTGCAATTATGAAGTCAAGAAGGCCGCCTAGATCTTGTGATATCACACCTTAATTTTTTTTTTTGGGGTTATGTGAAGCCAAAAGTATGCGTCGATAAGCCAGCTACGATTCAATACTTCGAAGCCAACATTACTCGCGTAATTCGCGATATACCTTGAAAATTGGACCTCCATTTTAGACTACGTCCGAGCTAGCCGTGGCGTTCATATGCCAGAAGTCATATTTAAATTATAATGCCAGAAGATTATCTTTCGAATAAAGTAATTTTCATGTCTATTTAAAAAATTCATCTTTGTTTTATTCCATTTTAAAGTTCTATACCTCTAAAAAAAACACCCTATATAAAAAAAGAGAAAACTAATGTAATTGAATATTCGTTAGTGCATTTTTTTTTTAATTTCCATACACGGTACGCTTGAACCAAGATCAAGATCCATAAAATTTTCAACCAAATCTGACAATGCACAATTATTATACAGTATCTTGAGATTCCAAATACATAATCCGCGAAATCGGATCTGCTCATTTACTCGTTTTATGGCCATTTTAAGGTTTTACTTTGGCCGACATGGTTCGCTTCGAGCAAGATCAAAATCGGTAAAAATAGCCAACCAAATCTGACAATGCACAATTATGATTTAGTATTCGAAGATTCCAAAAACATGATCCGCAAAATCGTACCAAGTCATTTACTGGTTTTATGGCCATTTTAAGGTAAACAATTTTTTTTGGTTAACAATTTTTACCGATCTTGACTTTGCTTGAAACGAACCGTCTCGGCCAAAGTGCTAACCTTAAAATGGCCATAAAACGAGTAAATGAGCAGATCCGATTTCGTGGACTATGTATTTGTAATCTCAAGACACTATATAATAATTATGCATTGTCAGATTTGGTTGACAATTTTATCGATTTTGATCTTGGTTCAAGCGAATCGTGCATAAAAGCCAGAAATTAAGGTGCCAATAAAAAAAGCTATTTTTCAGAATTTATTATCTCACCCCCAGTAGTGAATATGATTATAATTCTTTTCACCATCAATAAATACACTCTGGAAATACACGAAAAAAAATTTTTCAATTAATTGTTAATAATATACATATATATACTCGTGCTGGTGGTACATAAATGTACCTAAAAAAATTTTCCAAAACTTCAATTCGATGTATTTTTTCCTCAACTTTCCAATTTCCTGGTGAAAAATCACAAAACGTGTTATATCTCAAAAACGGTATTTTCAATATTTTTTTAATGCTTTTAATCGAAAGCTGAGGTTTTTTTTACATTAAAAAAGTTATTTTCCAAAGAGTGCTTCAGCAGTTGGCTATGAGAAATACAGCGCGAAAGAGTATTTTCGCATTTATTTTGTTCCTGTAATTTTTTCTTAAACGCATCGACTCGTTTAACTCTTGCCGTTACTCGAGTCGCAAGAACAAAATACATGCGAAATACCCTTTCGCGCTGTATTTCTCATAGCAAACTGCTGAAGCACTCTTTGGAAAATAACTTTTATAATGTAAAAAATCCTCAGCTTTCGATTAAAAGCATTAAAAAACATTAAAAATACCGTTTTTGAGATGTAACACGTTTTGTGATTTTTCACCAGGAAAATGGAAAATTTCGGAAAATCTGACAACCATTGGAAAGCTGAGGAAAAAATACATCGAAATGATGTGTCGAAAAATTTTTTTAGGAACATTTATGTACCACCAGCACGAGTTGAAAACAACAGAATTTAGCGCTCGCGCGCAGCGCTAGGACATATGACGTATTTCTCCCCATATATACAAAATAGCGCCATCTGCGCAGCCATACACAAAAGAATTGGTGTCAACGGTACCGGTGATTTTGCAACAAGGAATCGTCTGAAATACAAAAACCAAAAAAAAAATAGGTTCAGTATGACAGTGGCTATCGTCTGAACCAGGATCATTAAATTTTATCCAAAAATACCAAAATGACGGCTGTTTAAGCAAAAGTGTTCGAAAAATTACGATTTTTTAGGTGATTTGTCGTTTAAGAAAATAGAAAAACTCAACATTTTTTTGTTGATTTTGATTCATGCGACTGCCATACATGTGACAAATATGTGGTTAAAATTTCGTAAGGATTGGCTGAGTAGTTTCGGAGAAAAGACTGCCTTCGTATGATAAAAGTGATTTCGAGAGAAACGCGTTAAAAGTTTTTATATTGAGAATAAAGTTGTAAAAATATACTTAGAGAGCTCGAATCATTATGAAATTTCAACACAATGTTTCTGAAATGGTCTTCTATCGAAATCTGTAAAAAAAAATTGAAACATCAGATAAGGTTGGCCCCTTAAAAATTTAAGGTTAAAATAAAGTTCTTCATGTACTTTTTTTCACTTTCATACATATTTGACATGTTCGCCATAAAAAAATGGAAATATCTCAAAAGGGCGCAAATTAGCCACAACTTTTTTTTTTTATAGAGTGTTAATTATATGTCCATTCTTTATGAAAATTGAAACATTTTTATCCCACCTCACCTACCTCACAACTTTATGCCTATGTATATACAGTGGCTCACAGCTTATTTCATGCAGTGCATACTTTTAATTTCAATGCTCTGTAACTTTCAAACTAATTGGAATATGAAAAAAGTTTTGATACCATTTTAAAGAACAAAAATTGTAGTTTTAAAAAAATGTTTATTTAATGTAAAAAAATATTACCTGGAATTTTTATAATAAAAAATCGAAGAATACTACTGAATTTCATGACACAGCTTATTTCATGCAGACATGTATAAATTGAAAAACCATTTTTTAAAATAATGATTACATAATTTTAAGTATGTAGTGTGGTAGCCTCTTTGGTCAACTACAGCTTAAAGATGGTTTGGCATCGAAGCTGCAAATTTTTTATTGGTATCTGGCGGGTTATAGCACCACTCAATTTTAAGTGCCTTTTTTAGGTCGTTTTTGCTTGAAATGTTGTGTATTCGGATATTTTTTTCCAAAATCATCCATAAATTTACAAGCACCCTTAGGTCAGGTGACTATGCTGGCAGTGCCATCAAATAAGGGCACTTTTATATTAACCAGAATTGAGCTAAGCCCGCTTTGTATTCCGGGTTTTTATCTTGGTAAAACCGTAAATTTGTCTGCATGGCAAGATTTTCGGCACTCTGCAACAAATTGACAGTTATTATCTGAAGACACATATCCATAGTCATGATATTTCCTATAAAAGCCAAATTTCCGGTACCAGCAGCTGACATGCAAGCCCAAACCGAAAGTGTTTAACTGGCAAGTAGTTCGCAAAAAGCCGTTCATCAGTTAAAAATGAGATTATCCGTCTGATTTTCGCCAAATAACATGTTTTGAAGACCACTGAGTACTGGAATTCACTAATATTTGTGGACGAATCGAAATTGAACTTATTTGACTCAGATAGCATGTCGCGAAAGCCAAATAGAAAAAACAACAAGGAAAATATACACGCGATAAAAAATAGTGCCATGGTTTGGACTTGCATGTCAGCTGCTGGTACCGGAAATTTGTCTTTTATCAAAAATATCATGAGCATGGACATTTGTCTTCAGATTATGAGTGTCAATTTGTTGCAGAGTGCCGAAAATCTTGCCATGCAGACAAATTTACGGTTTTACCAAGATAAAAACCCGAAATACAAAGCGGTTCAATTCTGTTTCTAAACACTTTTTCACAAAACACAAATCAATTTGTATTACTTAAATACCTGAAAAGTAAGGCTCCATCAAAATGTTTTTCAAGTTATTATTGTTAAATAAAAAAAACAGCATCAAATTGTTAAAAAAATACGTTTAACACAGTCCGCAGTCAAAGAGCAAAGAAATGACAAATTTCAGAGTGCATTGCGGAATAACGGTAAAGTTTTTTTCTTATAATTTTTTGAGTGACTGATGCATAATTTTATCTGTTTTCACCGGATACCCAAAACTCATATGTATTTTAATTTTTACATTTTGAATTTATCGCAGGTTTTCATACCCAATACCCCAATGTGCGACGCTTGGAAGCTACTCCAGCTCCATGTCCAGGGAGGATAGGGACTCCCTTCGTTGGCCGAAGGGGGTTGACTTAGGGCCCGAAGGCCTTGTACAAAAGGTCGATTCAAAAAAGCTACCTATAAGGCAGAGGTCTCAAGACGAGATGTCAGATGGCAAACGGCAGGAGTCAACCGGAAAAGCTCTGTCTTTTAGTGAGGTTGTAAAAATATGTAAGGGACGGGGCAATTCCCCGCGATCAGTGGAGGTGGGTAGATACTGCCTTAGCAAATACCTTCTTCCAGATATTGGAGGAGTTTGCTGGTCCTGTGCCGTCCTATGAAGAGGCAGGCTGATATCAAGGCCTTTTTAAACTCATCTACTGTCAGGATATGCGGTCTGCCATGCCATAGAACCTTTAAAAATTAAACTAAAAAGTATTTTTCGCACTAAAAGCAAAAAAAAAACAACAATGCACTTGCTTCACCTGATACCGTGATCATTGCCAAACTTGATTCGCCTTATGATAAAAATTATTTTCTAAAATCTATTGCACTTTTTAAACGGACACGAAACGATCTCTTGCGTTTAAACGACATTGGCTTCAAATCTGATGTGCCGTTTTATGTGAACGAGAGTCTCACAAAAGTAAATTATAAAATTTATCAAACGGCTTTCACACTGAGAAATGAGACTGCCTTACGTATAGACGAAATCGATCAATTGAACCAATTTCAATCAAACTTCGTTCAACCTAACATATGATGCAAAAAAACAAATGAAGAGCTGGAAAAGAGGAATTTTTGTCGCTGTGAAGAAACTCCAAATCTTAACAGAGAAAATAAGAATTGATGCTGCCAAAATAGATGTAATTTCATCTCTCTCATCACAAAAAATGTTTACTCATTTCATAAATTAACATCTAGTTTTAAATTAATATGTTTTCTCGCTGCATTTTCTTTAATGTTTAATGTCTTTTACAACGATTTAATTTTTCTTTACTTAAATAAGTACATGAAGGCTATGAAGTTTAAGATACGTATTGTCAAGTATGTTTGCGTTGTTGATATCCTGCAAATTATTTTAAATTTTTTAAATGGTAAATTCAAGAAATAACAATCGCAGCGGTTCCAAAATCCATACATTTTCTTTAATGCGAATTTTATGTAGGCAAAAAAGTGGTCTCAAAATTTGTCACATAAACGCACAAAGTTTAAATAAAAAGATTGATGAATTTCGATATATTTTCATATATATGTATGTTATATGTGTTTCGGAAACATGGTTTCAGTCCTGTGTGCGTGATAGCATATTTAAAGTAAAAGGGTGCAAAATGTTTCGTGCAGACAGGATGGGTCATGCGGGGGGAGTGGCAATTTATGTTAGAGAAGTCATAATATGCAACTTTATTTGCAAATCAAGCCCTAATGATATAGTTGAGTATATGTTTGTTGAAGTGATTTATGGTTTGAAAAAACTACTAATCGGTATCGTCTATAGACCTAACCGTTACATAGCCACTCAAAGTGTGCTTCAAACACTTGAAACTCTAGCTATTTCTTATAATAATATAGTAATATCTGGTGATTTCAACAGCAATGTGTCATAAGATTTCATATAATATTCACTTTTGTTTAGTCTTTATATGGTATATCAATATAATGTTAGTGCTTGTTATAAGAGATATCTTGCTAGCGCTAAAGTCAATATAAATAAACTAAACTAAACCAATCTTAACTTGATTTTGCTTTCCAAATTCGTGTTATTCACTTCTGGGACGCATTGATCGGACGCATTTCTTTTTGCTCAATCATAAGATTTGAGTTTGAAGTGATAATAAAAAAAAGTGATTATCTAAAACTTTGCGAAAAGACGCTGTTCGTTTGCAATCGAATTTAAGCAGTGTACAAGTTATTTTTAATAAGTGTAATCAAAACAAAAACTGAAAAACAAAATTTGTAAATAATAAAAGAAAATAATGCCGGTGGAGCGTACTCCACAAACAGATCGCCGAAACTCTCTCACTAAGCCAGATCTTCCCGCGAAAACGCTCACAACTACGTCTGGCACTAAGCCTGTTGCTCTCACCACAAATGCGCAGTCAGCTTCTTACTCTCCCAGCGATCAACGCCCACCTACTAATATGCAGCCAAGCCACATACTCTCCGAGAATGCGCGCCCTTCACTTTTTACATGGAGCGCACAATTTAATTCTCCTTACATTATTTCCACATCATCATCAAACACATATTGTCTACCAGCAAGTACTCTCGCAACAACTATCGCTACTACAGTTGTTGGGAATTAAACTCCAACTTTTAGTTAAGTTATCAATTTGGTTTCAAAATATTAAAATTAAAATTAATTTAAATTCACTAACATTTTTAGTTGAGTGTAACATAGTGAACAAATTGTTCAAACATTCTGCTGAGTTGCACTTACTACCTTAGTAGAGCAACGACTGACATAGTTGCACTTAACATGACATAGTTTAATAATTATTTAGTTCCTGATTGCTTGCTAAGCAATATTTCGTTTATTTGTTTTTATTGTACTTTTCACATTTTTGTTGTTATTTTTAATAATTATTGTTAAGCATTTTATTTGTATATAAACTTGAATATTTTCACCAATAAATCAGATGCAATTTGAAATTCAATAAACCGTTTTTGATTTGCTTCTCTACTACACGAGATCTTCAGGTTAAAGTGCTTGAAGGTTTCACTACACAATTCCTCTAAAGAACACTAGTTTAGGTTCATGTGCCTAAACTAGAATTACACAAAACATTTTTGACATAACATTTGGTGATCCCGACGGTCCGAGCCAGGAATAGAGTCGCATCAGGACATTCCAGCGAGGATTATTATTTAGTGGACACAGCAGCCACAATACAGTACAATCAACCACCAGGAGCCAGATCCCGACGGTCCGAGCCAGGAATAGAGTCGCATCAGGACATTCCAGCGAGGATTATTATTTAGTGGACACAGCAGCCACAATACAGTACAATCAACCACTGGAGCAGGAGCCAGATCCCGACGGTCCGAGCCAGGAATAGAGTCGCATCAGGACATTCTATCGAGGATTATTTAAAAGTGGACATAGCAGCCACAACACAGCAACTTACAATCAACCACTGGAGCAGGAGTTGGCAGTCAACAATTCTGACGAAATGGAAGCGTTAGTCGCCGAGCAAACTTCAACCGGAGGCGAGATACAGAAAATCATCGCAAATTACAAGAAAGATCCTGCTGACAGGAAGAAAAATATAAATTATTTTGAAGAGCGTAAGCAGCGTTTGCAGAGTGCTTTCCAACAATTTGAAGCCACAGATGATCAGATTCGGTCACTACAAGGAGTTCCGAACCATCATGATTATTTCACGACCGGCTACTACGAAAAAATTGTCGAGTTGAGTAAGCAGTATGAAGAAATATTTGACAAGGCTATACAATCGCTGATATAAACGCCAGGATCCTCGCAGCAGAACCAAAAGAATACCGGCATATCGACTGCTCAAAACAACTCTGATGACAGATTCACAACCATAAGAACGGATTCATCAAAAGCTCAAATGAATGCTGATGACAAAATTATTACGATGGTAAAAAGGCAAAAAGGGTTACAAGAGTCACTGCAACGTCTCTTGTCAAACATATCCACCAAGCCAATAACCGAGCAAAATCGTTACTTGGAGTCACTGAACAATTTGTGGCTTCAAATAGAAAACATTCATCTAACCATTTACGAGCAGTGCGATGATCTGCAGAAATATTGTTATGATCTTGAGGCTTACATAACACTGGAACAACAGGTTCAAGATCAGCGGGCTACTTCCGCAGAACAGAACGTCACTAGGCGGCAGCAAGGTGCGGCTACAAATAACAGCCTCAGCCTTCAACTCCCAAAAGTGACAATACCAAAGTTTGACGGCAATTATGCAACTTGGCAGCAATTTTCTGATTTATTTACGAAAATTATTCATGAACAAGAGCTGCCGGACATACAAAAAATGTGGTACCTGAAGACGAATATTTCAGGGGAAGCAGAGAGATTAATCCGACATCTCACGTTGAGCGAAGCCAATTACTCAACAGCATGGAGATTGATGCAAGAGAGATTCAACAACAAAAGGGTCCTTGTATCGGTACTTATTCAAAAATTAGTTGACCATCCAACAACAACCTCTGACGCTAAAGCCATTAAGAACTTCCACGATTGTATTCAGGAAAATTTATTGGCCATCAACAATCTAGGCATCAGGACAGATTCCTGGGATCCACTTTTACTTCACATATTGGTAAAGAAGTTGGATCGTCATACTCACATATTGTATGAGCAGGCCCTAGAAAATCCCAAAGAACTGCAGACAATTCATATATTTCTGCATTTTCTAGAAAATCGGTTTCAAACGCTAGAAACTCTGGGAAGCAACCAATCGTCAACTCATGCTAAGCCAAATTTCGGTACAGCAAAATCATTGACTACGTTTACAAAAAATAGTCAAACAACGACTTGCCTAGCATGCAAGCAAAATCATCCAATTTTCAGTTGTGAAATGTTTCTGAAAATGACTGCCAACCAACGACTCAATTTGATACAACAATCAAAAAGATGCGTTAATTGCCTTAAGGTTGGCCATTCTGCGAAAAACTGTTCTTCATGAAGCTGTTTCAAATGCCAAAAAAGACATAACACTTTGCTACACTTAGACCTGAAGCAGGATGGTAATACAGAGGCCACACAGCCAGGGAAGGCGCATACAAAGCAGGATCCTATGGGAAATTCAGTGGCACTTACAGCATCAAAAGTTGAACAAACAATAAACCAACAGAGTTATGTAATGCTTGCCACAGCCAAAGTGAAAGTGACAGCGCAGAACGGAACTTGCTGCGAAGTGAGAGCAATTTTAGACTCAGGCTCCCAAGTAAATCTGGTAACAGTACAGTTGGTACGAAAACTAATGGTAAAACCAGCTCGTACGTCATTATGCATTGAAGGTATAGGGAAAAGATTTCAAAATTGTTCCCAACGAATAACACTCAACTTGGAATCAACTAAAGGCTCGTACACAACAACAATGGAAGCTTATGTTTTGCCTCAAATCGTGCCAGTACAACCAGCATGCAAAGTAAACACTACAAAATGGCACATTCCTGATAACATTTTGTTGGCAGATCCAACATTCGGCCAGCCAGGATGAGTAGACATTTTACTTGGTGCAGAACTATACTATGAATTATTAAAAAGTGGTCAAATTCATTTATCTACAGAGCTACCCACTTTACAAAACACAGCACTTGGATGGGTAGTCGGCGGTAAGATCAGTCGTCAGCAAGTTGACAAGGCAGTATGTGCAGTTCTAGATGGAGAAAGAATAGACAACTTGTTACAAAATTTTTGGAAGTTAGACGAACCTGAAGATTCTGGGACTAACCTGTCGCATAATGATAAACAGTGCGAAAATTACTTCATGAATACAACAAAAAGAAATGATGATGGACGATTTGTGGTTCAACTACCATTTCAAGAAAACCCATCAGCATTAGGAGACTCAAGAACTCAAGCTCTCCGCAGGTTCCTTTCGTTAGAAAAACGGCTAGAAAGGGTACCATTCATCAAACAAGAGTACATTAACTTCATGACACAATATGAAGACTTAGGACACATGATTAATATCAATTCAGAAGAAATTATGTGTCCACAATACTTTATTCCTCATCACTATGTACTTAAGCCGGACAGCAGCACTACAAAGCTACGCGTTGTGTTTGACGCATCAGCAAAATCGTCATCCGGGCGATCATTGAATGACCCATTGCACACTGGTCCTACAGTTCAGAATGAACTATTTACAATACTGCTTCGTTTTCGATTACCCAAATATGTTTTCACGACTGACGTGGAGAAAATGTATAGGCAAATTATGATCGACGAGGCCGATCAAAGGTTTCAATTAATTTTTTGGAGAACGTCACAGAATGATCCATTAAAAATATACAAACTGAAAACTGTCACATATGCTCCATATTTAGCGACCAAATGCTTGCAGAAAAGAATAGAGCTACTTACCCATTGGGAGCGCAAGTTTTGCATGAAGATTTTTATGTTGACGATGGCCTTAGTGGTGCAGACAACCTCAGTACAGCCATAGAAATGCAGCAACAGCTAACACAGCTCCTGGGTAGTGCAGGGCTTAAATTGCGCAAATGGTGTGCCAACCATCCTCAATTACTTCAAGGGATACCAGTAGAAGACCAAGAAGTCAACCTGGACTTTGAAGAAACATCAATAAAAACACTTGGACTCACATGGATGCCAAAATCAGACGTTTTTTGCATAAAAACAGGCAGCTTGGACAATTCGAGAGTCACAAAACGCACAGTAATATCAGACCTTGCAAAGATTTTCGATCCGTTAGGACTGGTAGGCCCAGTTGTTGTGTCAGCAAAAATATTCATTCAACAACTATGGCAACTCTCACTAAACTGGGATGATGAACTGCCAGGAGATTTAAGTACGACATGGCTAAAATTCAGAGAAGGACTGAGAGCTCTCAACAATAAGAAAATAGAGCGGCATGTTTTCAGCCAAGGAAAACCCGAATCTATTCAGCTTCATACTTTTGTCGACGCATCAGAAAAGGCATATGGTGCGGCAATTTACATAAGAACATTGTGCAAGAACAACACCGTCATCGTGAGACTTTTATGTTCAAAAAGTCGTGTTGCTCCATTGAAAAAACAAACTCTACCACGGCTAGAGTTGTGTGCAGCACTTCTTGGTGCACAATTCACAACAAGAGTACGCAAAGACTTGAAATTGGAAAATAATTCATCATTTTTTTGGACAGATTCCTCAATAGTATTATCCTGGATCAATTCCAAAACAAGTTTGTTTCACACATTCGTAGCAAATAGAGTGGCTAAGATTCAGGAAAGCACCACAACAGGACAATGGCGGCATGTAGGGACCAAAGAAAATCCAGCCGATATCGTATCACGGGGACTTACTCCTGAACATATACATGATAAACCTATGTGGTTTTATGGTCCATTATTTTTAAGCGGAAACGAAGCACAATGGCCAAAACCACTTGATCACAATTTAGCAATTGAATGTGGCACGGAACGCAGGCAGCAGAAACCAATTGTCGCAGTTGCAGCCAGTATACCAAACAGTGCAGGCATCATTTACAATATCAGATCAGGAAATTCGTTCACAAAATTAAAGCGAATTGTTGGATATGTTCTCAGATTTATCCAACACGCAAGGGATCCAAACAATAAACAGTCATCTTTGGTTCTAAGCGCAATCGAACTAGAATCTGCACTGAATATTATTATAAAGTCTGTGCAACAAACCGAATTTAAGGAAGAAATGCACCAGATAACTAGCAATGGAACAGTGAACAAAAACAGCACTTTAATAAGTTTGAGCCCTTTTATAGATGACAATGGGTTATTACGAGTCGGAGGACGATTACACTCATCAAGTCTATCTTACAATGCTAAACATCCTATGCTGCTTCCTTACAATGACATAATTACAAAGTGTATCATGCAAAATTTACACGTAAGACACATGCATTGTGGACCACAGACGTTATTGGCCCAAGTAAGATTACAATTTTGGCCAATTAAAGGAAAAATAATGGCACGTTCAATAGTTCAACATTGCGTGAGATGCACTAGAAGTAAACCTGTAACCTTTCAACAACTTATGGGAAATCTTCCAGCCACACGAGTTCAACCTGCTCGTCCATTCTTAAATGCAGGAGTAGACTTTTGTGGACCAATATGGGTACATTACAAAGTACGAGGAAAACGGCCTCAAAAAGCGTACATTGCAGTGTACTGCTGTTTTGCTACAAAGGCAGTTCATCTGGAAATTGTCAGCGATCTCACAACCAATGCATTTATTGGATCACTCAAAAGATTTATTGGCCGACGAGGGCATTGCCAGAATTTATACTGTGATAATGCCACAAACTTCGTTGGTGCCAGCAATAAACTAAGTGAATTAACACAAATAATTCACTCAAAATCAGCACAGGACAATATTATAAAGGAATGCAGCGAAAGAGGTATGACCTTCAACTTCATTCCACCTAGAGCACCACATTTTGGAGGACTTTGGGAGGCAGCAGTCAAATCAGCTAAACATCTTTTGATCCGCAGCGTATCAACCGCTTCTTTGACATATGAAGAATTGGAAACAGTAATAGTTGAAGTGGAAGCAATACTTAATTCAAGGCCAATAACACCAATGTCATCCAATCCAAATGATCTTGCAGCCCTTACTCCTGGTCCACTGGAACCACTTACAACTCCAATAAATCCAAAGCTCACGGAAATCAAGATGAACACGTTGACCAGATGGGAACTAGTACAACATATTAAGCAAGAGTTTTGGAGACGCTGGAATAGTGAGTATTTGACTGAACTCCAACACCGAAATAAATGGAAAGATATTTGCAAAAACATCAAGGAAGATACTATGGTCATCATCAAGGAGGACAACATACCCCCGCTTCAATGGCCCTTAGGACGAATCCTTAAGGTGTACAAAGGAGATGATGGAATAGTGCGTGTAGTGGATGTTAAAACATCAACAGGAACCATCAAGCGCCCTATAACTAGATTAGCTCCACTATTTCCAGCAAACGAAGAAAAAGTCTCGCAACAAGCACTAAGACGACCGCATTCAGATCCAGATCCCTGTCAAGATGACATGACAAATACATCACCTAAAAAAAGAGTCCGAACAATCGCAAGCCCGATTTTACTAACGATTATCATGGCCTTGATGTTGTTACCTCTGGCGCTATGTAATCCAATAAATTTAACTAAGTTTGGCAGCAATCTTGGCATATTCTTTGAGTCAATTGGATCCACAAAAATTGCGACAGCTGAAAGGAAAATGATAGTCTATTACGATCTTAAACCTTTTTGGACAGAAATGGATGCTCTTCATAATGGAACCATAGCCCTTCAGCAATTGTGTAAGGAATGGCAGCAACAATCAGCTTGCGATTCCCTTATCTCACATTTTGAGCATGCAAGTAATGAACTGCTTCACGATAAATTATTAATGTCACCAAAACGCCATAAACGAGCTGCAGTCAATTTTATAGGAAACATAGCACGCTCATTATTTGGAGTATTAGATTCAGATTACGCAGAGGAAATGTCAAATACCATTATTCAATTGAAGGATAACGACAACCACGCAATAAACCTCCTTCAAAACCAAACATCAATTATTGATTCTACACTCAATATCATCAAACGGGATGAAATTCAAACTCAATCTAGAATGACACATTTTCAACGGCAAATTGATGAATTCACAAACAGAATTGGACAAGATACAGAACAAATTCGAGTGACATAACTTTTGTTATCTTTAGCCGCAGAACTATCACTAATAACAGGAAACCTTCAACGTACACAGTCTGAAATTCTAAATGTACTCACAGACACACATCATGGAAAAATTAGTCCAATGCTGCTCTCACCTCAACAACTAAGAAGTGAAATTATTTACATCAGGACCCATCTTCCACCATCACGATCACTGCCGATTGCAGAAGTAAATCTTATTGAACTTTATAAGATTATGAACGTTAAGGCAGCAATAAGTAGTCATCATGTTTTATTCCTTATGGAAATACCTTTAGTAGACCAACAACACTTCAACTTGTTTAAATTGATTCCCATTCCTACTATAATTAATGAAACCATGGTAGCAATACGTACAGAAATAGCATTTCTCGCTGTAGACATGCATCGTGATCAATATATTCCATTTACCAGCGAAGAACTACACGAGTGTTCTGTGACCAGAGAAGAAATATACATCTGCTCAACCAAACAAATTAAATTCAGCAAAGAATCATCACAGCATGCCTGCGAAATTCAACTATTCAACAACAAAACATCTCCAAATTGCCATGTTTCACGAATTGAAGGAAACCATATCCTACAACAATTAAAGGACCCGAATAAATGGATCTACACATCGATCAAGGATAACGAAATGACAGCAGTTTGTGGTTCCGAACTCACTCAATTCACATTATATGGATCAGGACTACTCGCACTACATCCAACATGTACCATTAAAAATGAAGAAATCATGTTACACGGTCACTATGCAGTTTCCAACACAGTTACAATTTCATTCCCACGATTTGGCAACATTCTGTCCATCACATCTCCGAAGGAAAGAAAAACAATATTTAACACAACTGATACCAAGATAGAGACACAATTGGATCAACTCACTGCACTACAACACCAATTAAACGACGAACAATTTGTCTACCTTCCGACACAGTTGCGGTCAAACAGTATACACCACCATACTGCTAGTTATGTTGCTCTGTTAATTTCTTTGGCATTATTAATATTTTGCGCATAAAAAATCAAATGCCAACGACAAAATGCAATATCCAAGGCCAAATGCAGCAATATTGAGATTTCCAGCCACGATCATGAAGTCACAGTCAACGCAACCGATCAACCAATTGCTCCAGTACCATTACCTCGCCAGCAAAATAACAAATTCGCAATAATCGTTTAGAGGTTGGTCGAATATACGCCCAACGGGGGGGGAGAATGTTGGGAATTAAACTCCAACTTTTAGTTAAGTTATCAATTTGGTTTCAAAATATTAAAATTAAAATTAATTTAAATCACTAACATTTTTAGTTGAGTGTAACATAGTGAACAAATTGTTCAAACATTCTGCTGAGTTGCACTTACTACCTTAGTAGAGCAACGACTGACATAGTTGCACTTAACATGACATAGTTTAATAATTATTTAGTTCCTGATTGCTTGCTAAGCAATATTTCGATTATTTGTTTTTATTGTACTTTTCACATTTTTGTTGTTATTTTTAATAATTATTGTTAAGCATTTTATTTGTATATAAACTTGAATATTTTCACCAATAAATCAGATGCAATTTGAAATTCAATAAACCGTTTTTGATTTGCTTCTCTACTACACGAGATCTTCAGGTTAAAGTGCTTGAAGGTTTCACTACACAATTCCTCTAAAGAACACTAGTTTAGGTTCATGTGCCTAAACTAGAATTACACAAAACATTTTTGACATAACAACAGTAACAACACCTACGCTGTCTTTATGTTCACCGATAATGTCCACAAGCACAGCATCGACTCAAGATAAGCATGGAGCTTCTCTCGCAGCATCAAATGCTAATCAACAAGAAATTACTCAACATACTACGCACAAAACTGAAACTAAAAAACAGATAAACTCTTCTATTCTCTCTGGGTCTCGTTTTTCAGTAGATTCCACACTAGCTAAGCCATCAAAAAGCAGTGCAGCAGTAAGTACATTGAATATTAATAATAACTAGTATCGTATTGTGGTCGAAACTCGACCGTACCCACCAAGTTTTAACTTTGGAAGAATATTGCCGACCTATGACGAACAAAACGTCTTTGTCCATGGACCATGATCTTATTCAATTTCTCTTTTCACCTTACCTCATTTCACCTCACCTCATCTCACCACACCTTGGCTGTACTCATGCTACCATGAATGCGTTGTTTAAAGCGTTTTGTATGGGAGAATCATGCGCGTATGTTTTCTTTATTTTGCCTGCCTTAACGGCATTTATTACAAATTATTTTTTTTTGTGCACATCTACGAAACAGTACCTTTCAAATGATATAAGTTTCATTCCGCTCTCTTTATAATAAATACTAAAAAAGTGTACCATAAGTTTCGACGTATTAATATATACAGTCATGTGAAAAATAATAGGGACACTTACATTGAAATAGTTCAAACACACCTCTGCTTCTGTTTGAATAAATTGAGGTAAAATATTACATTACATTACTTACTGGAATATCAATGCAGTAAAGAACCATTATCAGAGTAAAAATATTTTTCATCGTTTCGAAGTTGTTGATCGTATTGTGAATTGGGCTCAATTTAGCCTGTGCGAAATAATAGGGACACGAATATAAAGTAAGTTATATTTTTGAAACTTTGTGGTTTTTAAACATTTATAAGTTATAACGGTATTGTATATGAGATAATCTAAAATTATAATTTGAAAAAATAACCAAATAATGTAATTTAGTGATTCAGAATGGGGAGAGGTCGAAATTGCACCGTCCAGCTTCGTAGAGACATAAAAGACCTTCACGATAACGGATTTTCATAACGAAAAATATACAGAACATTAAATTGCCCCAAGAGAATGGTAGAAAATGCAATAAAATATACACCACAGAAGGAAACGCGTGGACTAAAGTCAAAAATATCGCCAATTCTTGAGAAGACTATGTTCAGATTTCTGAGACAAAACCCCTTTGCATCTACTAATGAAAAAACTAATTATTAAACTAATACAGATGATACAATGAAAATTTTACAAAAAATAATAAAATAAAAGGTTTTGGGCAAGCTAATACTAAAAAAAGAAAACAATAAAAATATTTTAGTAAGTTCCTTCGCAAAAATGTTAGAAAATATAAAACTTGAACTGTTTTGCGTTACTTAAATTAAGTAATCGTGTTGGTAACGCATTCCAAAGATGAATTGCATGAACATAAAATTGTCGATCCGATATTAAAAACCTATGTTCAAACTGAACAATTTGTCTCGATCGAGCAGAACGAGAAAACTTGAGACGCGAATAAAGATATTCCGGCTCTTTAGTAAAAATAATTTTATGCAACTGCAGCAGAGTTCGAATATTCAATAAATCATCAAAAGAGACACCGAAAATTTTTTTGGAATAGGCGATATTCGATCTGAACGCTTTAAGCCATAAATATACCTTGCTATATTGTTAAAGATAACGTTTAGTTTTTGTCTGCAATGACTGTCACAGTTGGCGAACAATTCACAGCCATAAAGCAATGTTGGAATGAGCTAACTTTTCGTTAATTTACTTTAAATGGCATGTAATACTGCGTAACCCATAATACCCGTAGCATGCTATATACCTTACCGATAGTTTTGAGTATATGATCGTTCCATGTTAGCGTTTTATTAAAAACTATACCAAGATTATTAGCGTTACGTACGAGCTGTAGTTCAGAACCGTTAAGCAATATTTTGGGCAAAATATCATGGTCAAGAGATCTTTTGCAAATGGGAAATTTTTTTGATTTGTTGGGATTTGGGGTGAGATCATTTGTTTCTGCCCAAATCTGAATGCAACTTAAGTTCTCGTTGAGCTCAGCAACGCAGGTATTAAGGCATTTGAGTTCACTACCTAAGTAGAGCTGAACGTCAGTCGCATATAAGTGGATTTCACAACTTTTTAAGTCATTTGGTATTTCATTGACATACATTACAAAAATCAAAGGCCCTAACACAGACTCTTGAGGAACGCCTTTAGGCACTGGCAAGAAATCAGAAATGAAACCTTCTACACTTACTGCTTGCGTCCTGTCTGTAAGATATACATAATTTTAAGAGATCTATTGCTGTTTTTGAAAAATTGAATTGATTTTTAAGCTTAGAAAATAGAATAGCATGATTGACAGAATCGAACGTCTTCGAGTGATCTAAAAGTGTTAAGATAGATGCCTTATACGTATCCAATTGTTTCATATAATTGGTGTGAAACCTAAAACGAGCGAGGTTTGGAAATATTTCACTGAAATTTATAGTAATTTAGCAAAGTGAAAGCAGTGTGAAAAAAAAATTTTCACGGAAAGGTTGCGGGACCAGTTCAATAAAGGGACCACTACCACTTCCCTTAAGTCAACCAAAATATCCGTATCCGAAACCGATACAAAAATATTTAAATATCCGTATCCGTAACCGAATCCGAAACTTCATATCCATAACATCCGTAGTTTGAACTATTTCAATGTAAGTGCCCCTATTATTTTTCACATGACTGTAGATATGCATTCTAAATTTCAGGATACAAACTGGTTTGGATAGATAGATGCTGCTAAGCAAACGCAAGCGCAGTCCACCTGCAGTTTTAACCAACAAATATTCCTTCTTCACAAAATAAATTCGCTATTCTGACCAATGAAGACTATTCCACAGACGCCGCTGCACCATCATCAAAACCCCCTCCAATCTATATTCGTGCCAGTATGTTCAAACGTTATAGTCCAATATATTTCCCAATTAATTGGCAATAACACTTTCCATATAGTTCCAATAGTAAAAGGGAATATTAAAGAAACAAAATTGCAAGTTTACGATGAAAATAACTTTAGGAAAATAATTAAGGATTTGGAAAAAACAACACAAAACTTTTACACGTACCAATTGAAGAGCAGCAAAGGTCTTGCAGTAGTGTTTAGGAGTATTGAAGCCGGAGTGAACACTACTGAAATCCAAGAGGCACTCAACTTTAAAGGTTTCCAAGCTAAAAACGTGTTCGATATTTATCTAAACTCAGTATTTAAGCCAAATCCACCAAAAAACAGCTCCCAACTTCATCCAATTAACAGTGATATTATCATTCCGCCTTTTTTAGCAACATCAGTTGAAATTCATGACATGATAAAGAAGGATTTTAGTTCTCAGAAATCTGCAGGATTATGATCTTATCACTAATAAGAAGATATTCCTCTGCAAAATAGAAGAACGATTGTCCAACTGGCGCGTACATGTAAACGAGAACAAATCTTGCCACATAACTTTCACACTTCGTAAAGAAACCTGCCCCTCGATAATTCTTAACAATATAAAAATTCCAGAAGTTAACTCAGTTATGTACCTAGGGTTACACTTGGACAAACGTCTAACATGGAGAACGCACATAGAATTCAAGAAAACTCAAATCAAACTAAAAACATTAGAGTGCGTTTACTGTCAGGCGTTTTTTGTAGCGCTACACGACAGTTTGTCGCTCCCGCCGTTCAAATACATGCGTGCATATGGAAGTGTTTACTGTGAGGCGATTTTACGTAGTGCGACACGAGCGTCGGCAAGCCGTCACTTGCTACGAAAGTCTGCAACCAAAACATTTTGAACTTTTGGAGCGACGAATGAAAATAGTAAGTGAAAATCAATGTTAGTGGCACTATTACGATGAGAAAAGGTTGAAAATGGATTTGAATCGATAAAGAAAGGGCCAAAGTGGATTTTTGACATAGTTTGAAACAGCCCCAAACTCCGGAAGAAACCGTTTTTGACCCATTTTTGAATTTTTTTTTTGCACTAATTGATGAGGAAAGGTAGAAAATGCATTCCTAAAATAATTCGGGACGGCCCCGGACCCCGGGAGTGACTGTTTTGGAATAATTTATGAAAAGAAAATGTTTGCACCAATCAATGAAGAAAGGTGGAAATCGGAGTTTCAACATAAACTGAGACGGCTCCGGAAGAGACCTTTTTGGAACCATTTTCGAAAAAATTTATTTGAAACGACCCCGGACCCCGGAAAAGACCATTTTGGACCCATTTCCAACAAAAAAAAAATTTCACATATAGATGCGGAAAGGTTAAAT
Organism: Meiosimyza platycephala; assembly: GCA_963662105.1. Taxonomy (NCBI): domain Eukaryota; kingdom Metazoa; phylum Arthropoda; class Insecta; order Diptera; family Lauxaniidae; genus Meiosimyza; species Meiosimyza platycephala. The sequence continues at coordinate 67,817,229 of OY759208.1, read as the reverse complement.
TTTCTATGACATACAAAAAACAGTTTGTAGCTATTATATTGCTTCCTATTAACCGGACAGAAATTAAATTTGACCAAAGAGATAAAGATAAGACAATTTTCAAAAAATAAATTAACGCTAGTTCAACCCTTTTAAAAATATTTAAGGTTAAGGTTAAAAGTAGGCTTTACAATATTTTACATTTTATCATGAAAGCGGCCGGTCACACGTAAAAATTTATCAAACATTTTTTATACAAACTCAGATATAGTACAATTTTTCCTAACATAAATCAAAGTCAGACCAATAAGAACCAAGTAAGTTAAAAAAATAGGCCCAAAACGGGCCGCTGGTAATATAAACTTGTAAAGGTGTTATCTTCGGCCAGGCCGAAGCTCACATACCCTACGTTGAAAAGGTTGTAGAAGTCGAAAATAATGTAATAAGGTTCAAAGAGGTTGAAAAGTGTTGAAACAGTTGAAAAAAATTCAAAAAGTCTAAAATATATGGAAACCATTGTAGACAGTGAAAAGAAATGGAAAAAGTCGAAAAAATGTGCAAAATGTTGAAAGTGGTTAAAAAACTCAAAAATAATTGCAAGAAATTGAAAAATGTTGAAACAATTCATAATTCGTGAAAAAATAAATAAAATGTCGAATCAAGTTGAAAAAGCTTGAAAACGTGCAAATATCCATATGGAATATATTTTGAAAAGTTAAAAAGTTGGAAAAGTCAAAAGAATGGGGAAAATGTCAAAAAAAAGAATAGAAATGCAGAAAACCAAATATGCCACGCCCACTTCTCCAATTCCGCCTACTTTTGGTTCAATAAATTATATTCATCATTAACATCCAAATACTAAATTTTAGCAAAATAGCTTGTATAGTTTTCGATATATAAGTTAAAATTTAGGGCGGTGACACACCCACTGATACAATTGAGTGTGATTTTGATCCAGAAATAGTTTTCCATACACAAACCTCTTTTACCAAATTTCAGTATGATTGCTAATATATTTCGATAGATTTGCGACTTATGGTATTTTACTTGTATGGGAGGTGCCACGCCCAGTGGTGCTATTTCGCCCGCTTTAGATACTGACATACCTTACAGCAAGTAAGCCACTTACATCGAATTTCATGCCAATTGCTGCAATAGTTCTCTTAAAATATCACTTCCAACTTTATGTTAATATGGGATGTGCCACGCCCTCTGATGAAATCCCGTCGAAATTTATTTTATTTTATAGTTTATAATAATTGACATCTATGCACCAAATTTTATGAAGATTACTCTCATTGCACACTATCTATAGCATTAAACGTGTTTTGCTTATATGGGAGGTGCCACGCCCACCGGTTCTATTGTGCCAAATTTTCGTAGTATATTTAGCAAGTATATCTGCGATACCAAATTTCATTACGTTGTTAATTCTCTAATTTAACGTTTATAAATATTGTGGGCTGTGCCACGCCCTTCAACAAGTTTTTCCAGTATACTGATGAAGCTTGTATTGATGACTGCTCTCAAGTAGCATCATCCCTAAAATTTTTATGAAAATCGAATGTGCCAATTTTGAATTATACGAAATCAAAATTTTTAATTGTTAAAAAGTGCCACACCCACTTTAAACTCAATTCAAGATATAGTATATGATCTGTATCCGTGTACCAAATCTCATCCCAATAGCTTAGACGGTTTACGAGTTATGGCGTTATAAAAGTTAAAATTTAGGGTTGTGCCACGCCCCTTTAAGAACCTCTGCAAACTTAAAACCTAGCCCAATCTTAATCTTTTTCACATGTTCACCAAGTTTCATCAAAATCGCAGCAACTTTTTTCAAAATGGGCTGAGGTATATTTACATAGAGTATGGGCGGTAGGCGTGGTCGTGACCCGATTTTGCCCATATGCTAGCTGCTTGCAAGAAGGTGTGACCTGTGTGCCAAATTTCATTGAATTAGCTTGCTTAGTTTTCCCGTAAACGTGATTTAAACAGACAGACAGACAGACCGACAGACAAACCGACAGACAGACAAACAGACAGACAGACAGACAGACAGACAGACAGACAGACAGACAGACAGACAGACAGACAGACAGATAGACAGACAGACGGACATAGCTATATCGACTCAGGTGGTGACGCTGATCAATAATATATATACTTTTCTATACCTGCCACGCCCCCTTCTATGCGTTACAAACGGAATGACAAAGTGAATATACCCTCTGTGTAGGGTATAAAAAAATTTTTTGACCTCTGCTTATCGTTCAAAATTTCTTAAAAACTAATACATAGATCGACAAAAAAATCTTCAACTAAGAGCAATTATATAAGCATTTTGGAAATATGTGGAAATTTGAATGAACAGCATGCACGTAAACTTGAAGTTTTATTCTAAAAATTTACAATTTTAGTTTTATGCAATTCAATATCTTAAGTTTAGCTGTTATTGTCTCTAAAACTATTCAGTCAATTTACTAACATAAACAAATTTTTGAAAAATTTGGAGTTTCTGTTTTCCTAAAAATTGCATTTTTGAGAACATTGAAGAATTAGTTTGGCTTCAAGGTCAGTTACTAGAAAACTTCCTTAAAAAAAAGAAATTTGCAAAAATTGACAAAGTTTAGCAGAGGGAAGCAGAAAAACATAGTCTTCGATTTTGCTTAAACTTCTGTATAATAATAATACATTCAATACAAATAGATGACAAAAATATAGATTTGCACTTTTGCGTTATATGTATGAAATTCAATAACATCTTACACCACTTTTTCGCAGAAAAATGTCTAAAACCGAAATATGCGAATGGAGTGAATTATGCGAATGTTTTGGTGAGTAATTTCGGATATTTGTTTTCACTGATGTATGTTAGCTCATGTTATATATTTTTTAAAAATATGAAAAAATAGTTTTTCAAATCTATAAAGTTCGCTTAATTCCGTTGAATATTTTAAAATCAGTTGTTTATTTTTAATTACGTTTCGATGTTCTTGATATATAGTAAAGTGAGTAAAACTGGAAATGTTTCCTAACTTTAAGTGTGAATAGCAAAAAAACGCTTACGCTTACCGCCCATAAAAAGTGACCACACAAATATGGTAAATTATATTTAAAATCTATACAAATTATATGTTAAGTTTAAGAACTTCAAATTTTGTACATTAGCCAGGGAAAATTCGAATCGTGATCTTATTGTTTAACTTTTAATTAATTCTGACCCTTTCATTTCTTCGAATAGAAATATTTTCAAAAAGAAAGAAAACAGTGGTATGAATGATTTGTTGCCACACATTGAGGAATATATTGAGGACGAAGAGACTGACAACTTTCTGGCTGGAATTAATATAGGAGATATAGTGTCCAGTGACTCATCAGACTCAAACAACATAGTCGCTTATTGAATGTTTTATTTTAATATATTTTTATTTGAAATATTTTTTTTATGTATATTTGGGACGATCCATGTCAGCCGGATCAATGCTGTGTCCAAAATTCGGAGTGACCAAAAAAATCACCCGAGAGCTCATTTTGAAGTTTAGGACATACATATACTTTCAGATTCTGTGATCGCCTTTGCAAAATTCAATATGGCAATACTAAGATGACGGCCGGAAGCCGGAGAAAAATCGATTGTCCAGCAAAAAAAAGATTACCAAAATAAAAATTCCCCTCGGATCGGATCCTTTTTTTTGGCTCAAATTGTTGGCCTTAAAAAGCTGGCGTGAAAGGTTGACAGAATTCATCATGGCGGATCCAATATGGCGGTCAAAAATCCAATATGGTGGCCGAATTTTTGAAAGTCAACCAATTTGCACCAAATTCGGTATACAGGGGTCTTGGGGATCACTGATCACGAATCCGAAGTCAGAACTTACATAATCAAGATGGCGGATTCAAGATGGCGGACGTATTTTTTAAAAATCAACCGATTAGTACCAAATTTGGTATACGGGGGTTTCAGGAGTCGCTGATTACAATCCAAGGTCAGAAATTTAAAATTCAAAATGGCGGACCCAATATGGTGGATTAGGGTATTGAGTTTCCGCCATATTGGGTCCGCTATCTTGAATTTTAAATTTCTAACCTTGGATTCATATTCAGCGACCCCAGAAACCCCCGATATACATATGTATATTTTTCAAAAAAAAAAAACAAAAATACGTGAAAGCTATTAACTGGTTTTAAATGCTTTTTTATTTCCTTTTAAAGAAGGTAAAAACTTGACCAATTTTTTTCAGCCTTATTTTTAAAGAAGAAAGAAACCTACTTGTGAAATTTTGAAAAAAAAAATTTAAACAAAAAAATTTTTTTTGTATGGGAGCTATGCTTGATGCTATGCTACGATTTTATTCATTTTCACAAAATTTCTTCATCTTTACAAAAAAACAGTTCTTGCCAAATTTCATTACTCTACGACAACTCTTTATAGTTTTGGCCGCAGCTTATATGAAAGTGTTACACTGTGCGCCGTCGCTTCTGAAGCCGTCGTGTAGCGCTACAAAAAACGCCTGACAGTAAACGCACCCTTAAGTTTACATTGGCTTCTACACAAAAATTCTAATCTCAGCCTGGAAAATAAAATCTTTATCTATAAGGCAATTATTAAACCTATCTGGACTTATGGAATCCAACTTTGGGGCTCTACTAGCTCATCTAATATTGAGTTACTTCAACGTTCACAGTCTCGCATTCTTCGCATAATAACCGGAGTTCCGTGGTACTTTAAAAATTCTAGATTGCACAAAGAACTCAACATTCCTACTATCATAGATGAAATAACTAAATTTTCAATAAATTACAAGAAACGCTTATCAAATCATCCTAATACTCTAGCAAGGGACATGCAAAACAACTCCAGTTTTTCGCGTATTAAAATATTTAATAATAGTCATTGCAATTTAAGTTATATTTTCACTCCAGTCCTTATTTTTCTCACCTTAATCCTAACGTCTGTTAGATATAAGTAAAACAAGTATTATAAGTATCGTTAAAGGCTACTGTAGAGCAGGCCTTTGTAAACAAAACTATGCTAGTCATAGGTAGTGGCGCAAATGCACACCACACTGTCTGGGGTAGCACAGATGTAAATAAACGAGGTGAGCCACCTTTTGAATATATTTTTAATACTAACCTCCTTATCTGTAACAAAGGTTGTGAACCAACCTTTATAATAAAGAATAGGGAAGAAGTCTTGAACATAACACTTGTCTCGGACTTCGCCTTTGATTTCATCGTTGATTGGAGAGTCTCAACTGAGCAACCGTTTTCAGATCATCGATATATAGAATTCTGGGGCATATATAACAGGAAACTTGCGGCAAATCTGCCTATCTCAACCCCCGTAGAGCCGCCAACTGTACACGACATTGACAAGCTGGTTCAAAATTTAACGGGTGGGTTAAATAAGTCTCTAGTTATATCTTGTCCATTAAGTAAACGCAGAAGAAAGAAAAAACCCCCATGGTGGTCAATAGAGATTCAAGTCCTTAGACGCAGTAGCAGGACTTTATTTAACAAATCCAAAAAACCAGGTTTAGAAAATGACTGGAGCGAATATAAATCTAGTCTTAAAATATACAAGAGTTCGTTGAGAAAGGCAAAACGTAACTCGTGGCGTAACTTCTGTGGAAACATAGAAGAGACTTTAGAAGTATCTAGGCTGAGGAAGATTCTATCTAGCTCGCCTACTACACTCGGTGTCTTAAAAAAGCCTGATGGCTCCTGTACAACGTCAAGTAAGGAGGCCTTAGACCTCTTACTAGACACACTTCCCTGGTAACACCTTGCATGGGCCAGAGGATTTAAATGTTCAAACCCAGACGTCTTCAAATACTCTTGGGAACATTGTTTCGGAAACAAAAATTCGATGGGCTTCAAACCCTACAAATCACCAAAACCTGATAGTGTAACACCAGTTGAATTGCAACGATCTGCGCGCTTAACTATACCATGGTGGGTAGCTATTTTCAAAGGCTGTCATAACCTTTCCTATATTCCTCTAGCTTGGACCAAAGTCATCTTCAGTCGAAAGGCCGGGCAGAGCTCTTACATAAATCCAATGGATTTTAAGCTATTAAGTCTTTCCTCCTCTATTTTAAAAACGTTGGAAAGACTTATAGAAATTTATATTCGAAGCAGTATCAAACGTGATATGCTGTCTAATTCTCAACATGCTTACACGAAAGGCAGATCTATAGAAACTGCACTTCATACACTAGTGGGTAGTATTGAGAAATCCGTTGCACATAAAGAATTCGCCCTGACGGCGTTCCTAGATATTGAAGGAGCTTTTAATAATGTTAGCCCAGGTATAATTATATCAGAACTGCAGAAACTGGGCATTAAAAGTTCCCTAGTTGAGCTGATTAAAAAGCTACTAACAAACAGAAGTAAATCAAATCAAATCTTGGTAAATCCAAGGCAAATATGTTCGTTTGAAGCGGAACGCCGCAGGGGGTGTACTATCTCCTCTACTGTGGAATCTGGCAGTAAATAAGATGCTTATGTCACTAAAAGGGCTTCGCTATAGAGCTGTGGCCTATGCGGATGATGAAGCATTAATTGCATGTGGCAAATTCCCAAACACACTGGTCAAACGACCGGGTTTGCTGTGCGAAATTCAAATTTCGCAAGTGCAAGTGCTATTTTTTTTTTATAAACCTAAATTAGGAATACTTCAAAGCTTAGAAATATGCATTTTGTTTGTGTAAAATATTAAATACCGATTAACAGCTCACTCAAAGTCATTGTATTGTCATTTTATTTTATTTAATTTAATTTTCATTTTTTTTCTCGCAAAGTTTCAAGTGCCGGTTTTGAAAATTTGGTAAATAAATCAAACAAAATTTAAAATGAAAAATGTTGAAATGAGTAAGCATAAATATTTTAAGTAAATAAATATTTTAATTTTCCATATTTTTTATATAAAAAAGACCGATCAATTCCGGTTGGATAAAATTTTAAACTTTATGTAAGCTTTTAAAAAATTGTACAAACTTGTGCCACCACCACTATTCTGGCAACTGACGCTTATTTTGATAATTAGCTATACTTAACCCACCGTCGGGCTAAAGGGTCTGGCCAGACCTTTTTTGACTTTATTTGTAATTTAAATATATTTCTAATTAAGTAGCAACTTGAAATCTCCTGTACCTTCCTAAACTTTTATTAGCTGTCTATTCAAAAAAAATCAGGACGAAAAAATTTATGAAAGGATAATTGCGTGCACTTTGTGATGTACACATCACATTCGTACCCAATTTATTTATTTATTTTCTAAAGGTCATTTCTATTCAAACTGAATGCAACTGATTCTTATATGTAACTGAATATGTTGTGAGGGTGGAAGTCAGTATTCGTTTCCACCCCACAAACTCAGCAGCAGCAGAAACATCGAAACACGTATTCACTATTTATCTTTATTTAACCTATTGAAATATAGCCTTATGCGCACCTTTTATTTATTTTTAGTTGCTTATAGCCTTGAAGGCGCCATTTTTCATTAAAAATTAATTAACACTAAACAACTTGAATATAACAAATAAACAATATGTATAACATAAGTTAAAACCTTTAGTTAAGTTCATTACGTTAGCGCGGGGCGACGCGTAAAAAAACGCCATAGTAGTAGAATAGACATAAGCAAAACGCGAAGAATTGGCATACGGTAGCCCTGCCCCACAGCTGTCACCACGATCCACAGTAAAACAGCTGTTAGAGCTTTAGTGTGGGAAAAGCTAGAATATTAGAAAAAAAGGTGACTTGGCAAAGGTTTTGGTTTTAGTTAAGACATTCTTCTGAGGACCACAGCCAGCAACAGTTCAGCAGCTCCGGACAACAGCAGCAGCCGTAAGATAATCATTAACCATAACTTCTTTCCTATCTTCTCTTAGGTTGCAGCTCGTATACAAGTTACAAGTCGCTCTTGCGTTGTACTTGTATACGGTAGGAGAACACCGTCATAAGTAGTAGGGCGCCGTAGTCAGTGCGTCCATCGCAAGAGGAGGTTGACGAACACGTTGAATTGACGTACACAAGTGGCAAGTCGCTTTTGCGTTGTACTTGTGTGCGGTAATAAAACGCCGTCATAGGAATTAGGTCGGCAGGTACGTTGAATTGACGTGCACAAGTGGCAAGTCGCTTTTGCGTTGTACTTGTGTGCGGTAATAAAACGCCGTCATAGAAATTTGGTCGGCGGGTACGTTGAATTGACGTACACAAGTGGCAAGTCGCTTTTGCGTTGTACTTGTGTGCGGTAATAAAACGCCGTCATAGAAATTAGGTCGGCGGGTACGCTGAATTGACGCAGACAAGTTACAAGTCGCTTTTGCGTTGTACTTGTGTGCGGTAATAAAACGCCGTCATAGGAGTTAGGTCGGCGGGTACGTCGTATTGGCGTACACAAGTGGCAAGTCGTTTTTGCGTTGTACTTGTGTGCGGTAATAAAACGCCGTCACGGAAATCAGGTCACCGTAGTCAGCGCATCCGTCGTAATCATAGCTCAATATATAACGCCGTCATAGGAATTAGGTCGGCGGGTACGTTGAATTGACGTACACAAGTGGCAAGTCGCTTTTGCGTTGTACTTGTGTGCGGTAATAACACGCCGTCATAGGAATTAGGTCGGCGGGTACGTTGAATTGACGCCGACAAGTTACAAGTCGCTTTTGCGTTGTACTTGTGTGCGGTAATAAAACGCCGTCACGGAAATCAGGTCATCGTAGTCAGCGCATCCGTCGCAATCATAGCTCAATATATATAACACCGTCATAGGAATTAGGTCGGCGGGTACGTTGAATTGACGTACACAAGTGACAAGTCGCTTTTGCGTTGTACTTGTGTGCGGAAATAAAACACCGTCACAGGAATCAGGTCATCGTAGTCAGCGCATCCGTCGCATTCGTAGTTCAACGGGTACGTTGAATTAACGTACACGGTGTGCGGTAATAAAACGCCGACATAGAGGTTAGGTTGCCTTAGTCAGCACATCCGCCGCAGGAGTAGCCCGACGGGTACGTTGAATTAACGTACACAGGTAGCAAGTCGCTTTTGCGTTGTACATGTGTGCGGTAGTAAAACGCCGTCGCAGAAATTAGGTCGCCGGATACGTCGAATTGACGCATACGAGTTTCAAGTCGCTTTTTGCGCTGCATTTGTATGCGGCAATAAACGCCGTCGGAGAAATTAGTCCCAAACACCGTACAGGAAATTAGTCCCTCGTAGTCGTCGCCTTTGCGCGGTATCGGCGCGGCGCGAAAATACGCTGCCGGATAGGATAAAAGCAACAAGTATTAAGTATCCGAATCGTATTTTATAATTTATTCTTAGATATATATATGCATACATAAAATTTACCATAAATATTGTGTCAAGATAAAAATAAAGTGGATTATCAAAGAAATATACATGGAAGGTCTTGTTCTTATTTAAACTCCCGGAAATTCGACCTTTGTTAGCCACCTGCAAAATATAAATTTTTGTACACGAACCCCGGATACCGGCGTGCCGAAACCCTGGCTGAAAGGTTCGTTACAATGGCGCCCGAGCAGGGACCCTAGGCTAACATACGAAAATTTATAAAATACGACCGGATGAGTTTCCTTCCATGTGTTTGCAAATCCACTGTTTTTTTCAAACGAGAGTATATATATTAACGAGAATACGCGGCTCCTCGAGAATTAAAGACACTAGGGGTTTTCACACGCAACGTTGTTATTCGTTAAAGTTCTACATGTATTTTGTTTTTGTAAATTTAACAAAATGCCGGCTTAACGAATAACACTTTACCGAGCTGGCAACCCCGACAAATTACTCGTTATTCGGTGAAACATTAATCAGCTGTTTTGTGCCAATGGATTGATTTTGGAACAACATTTACAACTCCCTTCCGACACTTCATGACAACGTACAAATCTTCATACAGTTCGTCAAACGCGTTGTCCACTTCATCTTCTTCGTCTTCGCTAAATATATCTGTATGAAGAATATATTAATCATCGATATATTCCAATTATATTACAACTTATATTTACCTTCAATCAACGTTATTCGTTGAATCGTTTTTTCAATCAAATGTGTAATTATTTTAGATTTCTCACTTTTTTTAGGCATTTTACTCTTTTCGTGTGTTTCTGTGTCTTACTTGCAATATCAGCTGTGTTGAAAATATTTTAACGATTAACAACTGACGTAAAAAACGAGTCTTCACAGTTGGCAAGCTTTAACAAATTTAACGAATAACGAATAACAACGTTGCGTGTGAAAACCCCTACTATATTAATTACAGATAACAATTAATCAAGGCAATAGCCCCCCAAATATTTTATCCAGGTAAATTCTACAGCAGCAGCCCAGCCGTAAGTCCAACAGCAGCAGCCCCAGCAGCATACAGCAGATACAGTGAAAGTGTACCTATCCCATCCTTAGTGCGCGAAGTGAAAAAAAAAAAAACAAAACAATACCCAGTGAAATCAAACGATAGAAAAAAAAGGGAAATAATAATAAACTTGTGTTCGAAGTGGAAAAAAAAAAACAAAAAAAAAGAAAGAAAAAATATAGACAGGAAAAAAAATAATAAGAAAAAAAAAACATGTTGAATGTGTCGTGGTGCCATGTTCTAAGAAAGGAGGAGTTGGTCGCGTGTGGTGAAGAATTCGGCCTCGAGGTAACAGGAACAGTTGATGACCTACGGAAGAGGTTCAAAGTTTTCGTGGCAGAAGACCATACACCGGAAGTGAAGCAACGCTTACTTGAGCTTCAGACTCGTCACAAGAGATCTTCATCACAGCATAGAACCCAGACAGACGGCACGGAAGAATCATCACAGACGGACGACAAAGCCGGGCCCTATCTCAAACCAGGCGGTGGTGAGGAACAAATCGTGGCAACGGCCGCAACAACGCAGCCAGTACACAAGCATGACGAAACCAGCTATCGGTTTTCCACCCAAGGGTTTAACGCACCAAATGACGGAACCAGCCCTTACAACCCCATAATAATGGAACAAGTTCGGAAGTGGTCCCTAAAGTACGACGGAGCCAAAGAGCCACTGGTCTTTATAGAAAGAGTTGAGGAACTGGCTGCAGCCTACGGAGTAGCCACCAACCATCTTCCCCGGGCAATGCCTGAACTATTAAAGGACAAGGCCTTAGCCTGGTACCGGAACAACCATCAACAAGAAATTTCGTGGTCCAAATTTAAGGGAAATTTCCTAAGTTTTTTCCTTCCGCCACGTTACTTTGAAACTTTGGACGAAGAAATAAGAAAGCGGTGTCAACAGCCTCGAGAGAAATTCAAGGAATTTTTGCTACCACTACAAACGATGATGAGGCACGCGAATTTTACAGAAAACCAAATGTTGGAACGAGTTTTTCGGAATTGTCGGCCGGAGTACCAATGGTACATTAAACGTAAAGACTTTTCGACATTAGAGGACCTAATCCAATTAGCGGAGGATTTGGAAGGGATTCAACAACGGGAGCCCGAACGACCAGCAGAGATTAGAAGTCGCACCGAACAGCACCGGATGGTGGGCCCCACTCAAGGTGAAGAAAGAATCAACACTCGAACTGCTTGCCGATGCTGTGGCCAAGAAGGCCATTTTGCCGGGAACTGTCAGCATCCTCAGCGGTTGTTCTGCTGGGTCTGTGGCCGAATTGGAACACGTACCATAGCTTGTTGCCGTACACCGGGAAACGACAAAAGAGACCGCCCAGAGCGAGGGGGGCAGGTACTCCAGAAGATCCCCCTCGGCTGGCATAGAACAACATCACCTCCAACGCCCCTGCAGTCGAGTTTTCGCCAACGTTATCGTTGGGCAGAGAAACATAGCAGCCACCATCGACACAGGGGCAACCATAAGCTTCGTTAGGGAGGCATTCGCTACGGAATGGGGTCACCAGGCCAAAAGGATATCGTATGGAGGAGAAGTAGCGCTAGCGGATGGCTCGGTTAGGCCGCTCGAGCACGTGGCGGAAACCGAATTAGAATTTAGAGGCCTAAAAGTGAGATTCCTGTTCGTCATTATGCCTGACGCTACCGAAGACGTCGTCCTAGGGTTAGATTTCCTCACACGATGGGGAGCCAGTCTACAAATAAGAGGCGAAACGATTACGATAGGAGGTGATTCACAACGCGGAACGGAAAGATGTATGGTGAGCTCGATACTCGATAAACGACCCCAGCCGGAAGCAACGCGAAGCTCAGAGTCGAACCCGCAACACAATTCCCTTCAGAATCAACAACAACGCCACTAGCAGCGGAGGAGGCGGAAGAAACGACCTGCAGGCCAGAACCACACTCGACCAAGAGATCAAGTCAAGAAAAGCCGCATAGAACCCTCACTCGCATCAGCGGCAGAGCCCACACTCGAACCAGCGGCAGAACCCACCCTTGAATCATCGGCAGAGCCCTCACCCACAGCAGCGGCAGAACCTACAGCAGAGCAGCAAGAAGAGGTAATAAATCAATTTTTAATCCAAGAACTCCCAAAATTTGATAGGCTAGAAGGGGTCACACAGATCACCAAACACGCGATAACCATGTCTGACGATCGACCGATCAAGCAGCGATACATCCCGCGAAACCCGGCCATGCAAGCGATTATTGACGAGGAAATTGATAAACTATTGACCAAACGATGCATCGAACCATCCCGCAGTCCTTATAGTGCACCGATCGTTTTAGTGCGAAAGAAGACTGGTGCCTGGCGACTCTGTATAGATTATCGCCAACTCAACGCCAGATCAGTACCGGACGCCTATCCTCTGCCTAGAATAACGCACATCTTGGACCGATTACGAAACGCGAAATTTATTAGTAGTCTGGACTTAAAGATGGATATTGGCAAATACCAATGGAGGCCAATAGCAAGCAATTTACGGTCTTTACCGTACCGGGCCGTGGCCTTTTTCAGTGGAAGGTCATGCCTTTCGGACTCCATTCGGCACCAGCAACATTCCAACGGGCCTTAGATCAAGTTATCGGAGCAGAAATGGAGCCTCATGCCTTCGCCTATCTAGATGACATAGTGGTAACGGGCTCCACCCTAGATGAACACATGCAAAACTTGCGGGAGGTATTCCGACGACTACGTGCGGCTAATCTGAGAATTAATCCGGAAAAGTGTGAATTCTTCCGGACCAAGTTAAAATACTTGGGGCACGTCGTCGGCAGCGAAGGCATACAGACCGATCCAGAGAAAGTGGCGGCTATACAGGACTTGGCACCCCGACAAAATATTAGAGGAGTGCGGCGGTTTCTAGGCGTTGCGTCATGGTACCGACGATTCGTTCCAGATTTCGCAGCAATAGTGCAGCCGCTGACGGCCTTGTTGAGAAAGGGCAAGCACTGGAGATGGGGCGATGACCAGCAGAGGGCATTCGAGACCATGAAAAAGAAACTAACGGAAGCACCCATACTCTTATGCCCAGATTTCAGCCAGACATTCACCCTACAGACCGACGCCAGTGATTTGGGCCTAGGCGCAGTTTTAACCCAAGTCATAGAAGGAGAAGAGCGTGTGATCGCTTACGCTAGCCGAAGCCTAAACAACGCTGAGAAAAATTACTCGCCAACAGAGAAAGAATGTCTGGCCATCGTATGGGGAATCATGAAGATGCGGCCCTACCTAGAAGGGTATAAATTCATAGTAGTCACGGATCATCGTTCGCTCAAATGGTTGAACTCAATCGAGAGTCCCACCGGACGAGTAGCCCGATGGGCCCTAGAGCTCCAGCAGTATCAGTTCACAATTCAATACCGGAAGGGGAAGAACAACGTAGTAGCCGACGCCCTGTCCAGACAACCTAGAGAGATTATTCAAATGGCAACAGCGAATAACAGATCCGACGAAACCTGCACCTGGTTGGAGAAGAAGAAGGCCGAAGTTCGAAACGAACCAGCAAAGTATCCAGATTTCTCCGAAGTAGCAGGGCACTTATACCGTCATCTACCAGGGCACACAGGTGACGAGGATTGTGCTCAGTGGAAACTTTGCGTAGCAACGCCGCTCCGGAAGCGCGTCATGGAAGAAAATCATGACAGCCCGAACGCTGGTCATCTAGGCATCCGGAAAACCATCTCCCGCATAGCCAACCGGTATTATTGGCCCGGCATGTTCCGGGATATAAGTCGGTATGTGCGAAGCTGTGACTCCTGTCAACGATACAAAGCAAGCCAACAAGCACCAGCGGGGGAAATGTTGACAACCATTCCAAACGAGCCATGGTCCACCGTATGTGCAGACTTTATCGGGCCATTACCACGATCTAAACATGGAAACACTACGTTGCTGGTGTTCTTTGATAAATTCTCAAAATGGACCGAATTAATACCCCTTAGAAGGGCGACGGCAGAAGGGGTCGTCAAGGCATTTCGAGAAAGGATCGTGGCAAGGTACGGAGCTCCCAAAACTTTCGTCACGGATAACGGGACTCAGTTTAGGAGCAGGGTAGTGAAGAACTACATGGATGAGATTGGAGTACGACAGCAATTTACAGCACCCTACACTCCCCAAGAAAACCCTACGGAGCGAGCGAATCGGACAATCAAAACGATGATGGCGCAACTGGTCAACAATAATCATAGAGTATGGGACGACAACCTACCAGAGATTTCACTAGCCATCAATACCAGCACATCGGAGTCAACCGGCTACAGTCCAGCATTTCTCACCCAAGGACGGGAGCCCCGCTTACCAAGAGCACTGTATGACGAAGTGACCCAAGGCACCGGCACGCCAAGCCAACAACCAGAGACAAGAGCGGCACAGCTGCAAGAAATCTTCAAGATCGTCAGGCACAATCTCTCTAAAGCATCGCAGGACCAAGCAAGGTACTACCTGAGGAGGCGACAGTGGAAACCTAACGTCGGAGAACTGGTGTTAGTGAAACAGCACCCATTATCCAAGGCCATCGATTGTTTCGCAGCCAAGCTCGCACCAAAGTATGCGGGCCCGTACACAATCGCAAGTTACATTTCTCCCGTAATTTGTAATCTTAAAGGGGTTGGAGATAAAATTATCCGCACAGCTCATCTGAGTGAAATCATACCATTCCATTTATAAAACATAACCTTCCGTTCTTTCCCGGAACTAATTCTTTCCCTCTTTTCTAATTTTCAGTCGCAACCTACACAAGGAAACAAATCAAAGAGAAAAAAACGATGTCCCGAGTACCACGCCGCAGTTTCGAGGAAGAACTGTCCCGGCCTGACAACACAAAGGTTACTAAGAAAAAGGGTAGCCGCCCCCCACCAACCAGAGAAGAATTCCCCCGGTTCCGACAACGGATGCTCGAGGAAGAGGCCAAGAGATCTCGCATCCAGACGTTAGGCGACGAGCACGTGGGATGGCTCACCCGAAGAGGACGAGGTGCGAACCAAAGAGGGGAAATGGTCACCCTCTTAACAGACACTGCAAAGCTTACGGGGCGCCAACGGGAGTACCTTGGACAAAATCGCCAAGAACCTGAGCACACTATCCACGCGATACAGGGAAACCGACGCCAGATAATTCGGATAGCACGCACCACCCCCCAGTCTACAGCGAGCATCCCAGAAAGGCAACAGCGCAACACTGCCGCTCTTAAACAGCCTCCATCTAGATCAAAACTGCCGTTCCCGGGCAAGCGATGTGAGGCACGGAAACCCTGGGTGCCGCCACCAAAACGCCTCGAGGGCAGAAATAAAGGGATTTCCCCGGTGACCCCAAAGAATTGTGCAACTACAAAGCCACCAAAGTCGGGAGAGGCACCACACCGGTACCCCCATGTTCGGACGTCAAAGCAGGTTACTGTGAGCAGGAGCGAGGTCCCCCGCCATAGCAACCTGCCAAGACAGCTCATCCATGATCACCAGAAGCCAGGTGTCATGCCTGGGAGCCCTGAAAGAAATAGATGCGATCTGGAGCATCGAGGGCACGGACGAGTTGTGGGAGCTCGGAAAACAGGCCGATCCACCGGCACTGCCACAGCTTGCCAACGCAGCGATGCTCCCAGTACACGTAGAGAAAAGGGCGATTCCGACGAGCAACAGCGGCAACATTGGCCCCAATAACAAAAATGAGGAACAAGGCAGCAACACCTCAAGCACGGAGAGCAGTGAGTCCGACAGCACCAGCTCAAGCAGCAGCAGCGATGACAGCTCCACCTCCGACAGTGAGGACGCGCGGACCAAGAAGTCGCGTCGGCTAAACCTGATCCTGGAGCACCGCCATAAAACCCCTACCCAGAAAACGTCCACGTTGGCCGACAGCTCAAAGGGAGTATCGACATCGCACGTACCACAGCAGACAGAGAAAATACCACCACCTGGGCTGTTGTTTCCGAGACCTCCCACAAGAGACCGGTTAACGGGCGCGGACCTCAGCTCCCTGGACGACGCCACCCTAGCCGAGCTACGGGAAAAAGTGGCCGGCTTCCCGATAGGGAAATACTTCGGACACATCTGCCACATCAGAGGCCAAGCCTTTAAACTACGGTGCCTCCGCAATGGCCTCGTCCAGGTTCGGCTCCATTCTCTCCGGGAGTAAGCGGGAATTGTGAGGGTGGAAGTCAGTATTCGTTTCCACCCCACAAACTCAGCAGCAGCAGAAACATCGAAACACGTATTCACTATTTATCTTTATTTAACCTATTGAAGTATAGCCTTATGCGCACCTTTTATTTATTTTTAGTTGCTTATAGCCTTGAAGGCGCCATTTTTCATTAAAAATTAATTAACACTAAACAACTTGAATATAACAAATAAACAATATGTATAACATAAGTTAAAACCTTTAGTTAAGTTCATTACGTTAGCGCGGGGCGACGCGTAAAAAAACGCCATAGTAGTAGAATAGACATAAGCAAAACGCGAAGAATTGGCATACGGTAGCCCTGCCCCACAGCTGTCACCACGATCCACAGTAAAACAGCTGTTAGAGCTTTAGTGTGGGAAAAGCTAGAATATTAGAAAAAAAAAGGTGACTTGGCAAAGGTTTTGGTTTTAGTTAAGACATTCTTCTGAGGACCACAGCCAGCAACAGTTCAGCAGCTCCGGACAACAGCAGCAGCCGTAAGATAATCATTAACCATAACTTCTTTCCTATCTTCTCTTAGGTTGCAGCTCGTATACAAGTTACAAGTCGCTCTTGCGTTGTACTTGTATACGGTAGGAGAACACCGTCATAAGTAGTAGGGCGCCGTAGTCAGTGCGTCCATCGCAAGAGGAGGTTGACGAACACGTTGAATTGACGTACACAAGTGGCAAGTCGCTTTTGCGTTGTACTTGTGTGCGGTAATAAAACGCCGTCATAGGAATTAGGTCGGCGGGTACGTTGAATTGACGTGCACAAGTGGCAAGTCGCTTTTGCGTTGTACTTGTGTGCGGTAATAAAACGCCGTCATAGGAATTAGGTCAGCGGGTACGTTGTATTGACGTACATAAGTGGCAAGTCGCTTTTGCGTTGTACTTGTGTGCGGTAATAAAACGCCGTCATAGAAATTAGGTCGGCGGGTACGTTGAATTGACGTACACAAGTGGCAAGTCGCTTTTGCGTTGTACTTGTGTGCGGTAATAAAACGCCGTCATAGAAATTAGGTCGGCGGGTACGCTGAATTGACGCCGACAAGTTACAAGTCGCTTTTGCGTTGTACTTGTGTGCGTTAATAAAAAGCCGTCATAGGAGTTAGGTCGGCGGGTACGTCGTATTGGCGTACACAAGTGGCAAGTCGCTTTTGCGTTGTACTTGTGTGCGGTAATAAAACGCCGTCACGGAAATCAGGTCATCGTAGTCAGCGCATCCGTCGCAATCATAGCTCAATATATAACGCCGTCATAGGAATTAGGTCGGCGGGTACGTTGAATTGACGTACATAAGTGGCAAGTCGCTTTTGCGTGGTACTTGTGTGCGGTAATAACACGCCGTCATAGGAATTAGGTCGGCGGGTACGTTGAATTGACGCCGACAAGTTACAAGTCGCTTTTGCGTTGTACTTGTGTGCGGTAATAAAACGCCGTCACGGAAATCAGGTCATCGTAGTCAGCGCATCCGTCGCAATCATAGCTCAATATATATAACACCGCCATAGGAATTAGGTCGGCGGGTACGTTGAATTGACGTACACAAGTGACAAGTCGCTTTTGCGTTGTACTTGTGTGCGGAAATAAAACACCGTCACAGGAATCAGGTCATCGTAGTCAGCGCATCCGTCGCATTCGTAGTTCAACGGGTACGTTGAATTAACGTACACAGGTAGCAAGTCGCTTTCGCGTTGTACTTGTGTGCGGTAATAAAACGCCGACATAGAGGTTAGGTTGCCTTAGTCAGCACATCCGCCGCAGGAGTAGCCCGACGGGTACGTTGAATTAACGTACACAGGTAGCAAGTCGCTTTTGCGTTGTACTTGTTTGCGGTAGTAAAACGCCGTCGCAGAAATTAGGTCGCCGGATACGTCGAATTGACGCATACAAGTTTCAAGTCGCTTTTTGCGCTGCATTTGTATGCGGCAATAAACGCCGTCGGAGAAATTAGTCCCAAACACCGTACAGGAAATTAGTCCCTCGTAGTCAGAGCATACGTCGAGTAATATAAAATTCGACACATCTATCGTCGCCTTTGCGCGGTATCGGCGCGGCGCGAAAATACGCTGCCGGATAGGATAAAAAAAAAACAAGTATTAAGTATCCGAATCGTATTTTATAATTTATTCTTAGATATATATGTATATGCAAACATAAAATTTACCATAAATATTGTGTCAAGATAAAAATAAAGTGGATTATCAAAGAAATATACATGGAAGGTCTTGTTCTTATTTAAACTCCCGGAAATTCGACCTTTGTTAGCCACCTGCAAAATATAAATTTTTGTACACGAACCCCGGATACCGGCGAGCCGAAACCCTGGCTGAAAGGTTCGTTACAATGTTCATAGTTGTATGCACATGCATGCAAGTTTGTATTGTTTCTTTTCTGTTCGTTAACTTCAGTTGCCTAGTGAAAGTTAAACGCAGAATACGTTAGTGCTAAGTAATAAAATACATAAAAAAATCAGATGTTTTTTGGCATTTGGAATTTTCTGAATGAAAATCTCGCAACAAACTTTAACCGTATGAAACAGTAACGATTGATGAGCAACTAACTATTTCCATATGATGGCAATACTAAATTCACCCGATATATTCCATCGAAACCAGCAAAAAACAAAACAAAATATACTTTGCAAGGGAAATTATGCTCAGGCCGATCAGAAGGAGAAGAGCCATGCCATTTATCCTGTATCTTATAGGATATTTTTAGCGAATATCCTGTAAAAAAATTACTCCTGTGTTTTTGTGAAAAATCCTGTAATTATCCTGTATTTATCTTAAGCTTTACATTTCTCTGGAAAGTTACGTATCATTTTCTCGCTTAGTTTGTGTTCGGCAACCCTTACGTTGATAACGTGATCACAACTGTTTTACAAAAAAAGTTGTCAAATAAGGCATTACCATATCAATTATTTTCCAAGTTTTGAGAATTTGAAAAATTTTTTTAAAAATTTCCATTTATTTTATCTTGTTTTACGATTATTGGCAGTGCCTTCGAAACAAAGTGTTATTTCAAAAACAGCTGTTTTTTTGATATTTTGTGAATTGTGTTCTGTAAATTTTTTTTTTTGATATTATGAAGAAATCGACGAAAGGCCGATCCGTTCTCAGCGACAAACTGAAAGGAAGATATCCATTTTTGGAAAGCACTAAAAGTAATAGTGTTGTGTTTTGTAAAAAGTGCAATGGAAATCAACAAAACACAACAACGCCTTGTCCTTGCAATTACAAAGAAATGGCAGCAATAGTGGAATATGTTCTTTGTTTACCCGGCTCGACCAGCTCTGTGGAACGAGTATTCGCTTCCATAAACAAGACGTCAACAGATGAAAAATCTCAGTTAAAAGTAGAAACTTTAAAAGCCATTCTGACCACTAAGATCAATTTAAACATGTCGTGCATTGATTTTTACAATTGGATAAAAAAAACCGGACATGCTGCGAAAAATCAAAGTAAAAGACAATTATTTGGTTGAAACTGAACGAATCGAAAATTAATTAGACGAGGAATACATGGACGAAGACTCTGATTAATTTTAAGTTCCAAAATATTTATTCATACACACCAATTACTATCTAATCTCCTTCAAAAAGAAAAAAAAAATTATCCTGTAATCAATCCTGTTTTTGAAAAATTAAATCCTGTAAAAAAATGACACTTTTTCTCCAATTTTTCCTGTTTTTTCTTGAAAAATTTATGGCATGGTTAGGTATACCTAATCTTTCAGCGTGCTTGCCGACTGCCCAGTGCAGGTTGCGGTGATTCTTGCGATGTCAGACCGGGTCCTAGATAGTAAGTAGGTGTTTCTCAGTTTATTGTAAGCGGGCCAGATTGATCTGGCTGTTTTACAGGTGTGTAAAGACTTCCAGTGGTTTCCGGCTACGGATAGAAAATGCGAGAAAATCCTTTTCTTAACTAACCCGAGAGAAAACACGTTCCGATGCGGTTTCATTATGAGAGGAACCACGCCTTGCTAGTTCATCGGCCCTTTCATTTCCCTCAATGTTCCTGTGACCTGGAACCCATATAAGAGTAATGTCAAAACGATGTCCTAGCCTGACAAGTTCTTTTTTGCATTGTTCTACTAGCTTCGATTTTATATGTGCCGAGCTCAAAGCTTTGATTGCGGCTTGGCTCTCGGAAAGAATTGCTATCTTGTTTTCTGAACTAATACAGCTTACTAATCTTTTTGCATCTCTGTCCAATGTTGACTTTCCAATTAAGCTTTGGATCTATTATGACTCCCAGATACTTGGCCGACTTAGCAAGTGAAAGAGTCTGCCCTTTAAGTCGGGGAAGATTAAAATTGGGTATTTTGGTTTTTGTGGTGGAAAGCATCAGATCCGTTTTGGCTGAGTTAATTTCTAGGCCACACCCAGTGGCCCAAGAGCATAACTTAGCCAGAGCTCCTTCTAATCACGTCAGGAAACAGACCTGATACAAGTTAAGCCACATCATCCGCATACGCAACGACTTTTACCCCGTTTCTATTGAGCTGAGTAAGGATTGTATTTATAACAGCTAGCCACAGCAGAGGCGATAGGCGATCTAATAATTTTTACCCGCACACGTTGAGTACCACAGTCAGGGTAAAATTTGGTTTCATCCGACCAGAGGATATTGCACCATTTCTTCACTGGCCAAATGACATGCTCCTCAGCGAAAAGTTACCTTTTACTGACGTCCTGTTTGGACAGGAAATGTACTTTTCTGGATCTCTTTGCTTTTAAATTATTATTAATTAGCCTTTTCTGAATAGTCGAAGTGGAAAGCTCTTTTCTTTCTGCATTAGAAGATGCAAAGGGGCTCTGTCTTACAAATCTCAACATAGTCCTCTCAAGAATTTGCGATATTTTTGACTTTCGTCCACGCGTTTCCTTCTGTGGCGTATATTTTATTGCATTTTCTACCATTCTCTTGGAACAATTCAACGTTCTGGCTATTTTTCGTTATGAACATCCGTTATCGTGAAGGTCTTTTATGTCTCTTTGAAGCTGGGCGGTTCAATGTCGACCTCTCCCCATTCTGAATCACTAAATTACATTATTTGGTTATTTTTTCAAATTATAATTTTAGATCATCTTATATACAATACCGCTCATAAATGTTTAAAAACCACAAAGTTCCAAAAATATAACTTACTTTATATTCGTGTTCCTATTATTTCGCACAGGCTAAACTGAGCTCACGTCACAATACGATCAACAACTTCGAAACGACGAAAAATATTTTTACTCTGATAACGGTTCTTTACTGCATTGATGTCCCAGCAAGTAATGTAATGTAACATTTTATCACAATTTATTCAAACAGAAGCAGAGGTGTGTTTGAACTATTTTAGTGTAAGTGTGCCTATTATTTTTCACATGACTGTATATGTTAAGAGATGACAACTTTAAAGCATATTTGTGTAATATTTCAAATTTGTGTCATACCAACTTTATCCACTTTTGTCTTCAAATGTGCCAAATTGCAACGGATAATTTTTTAGAATTTATGGTAAAAACACCGTGCAAGGTTTCACTTTCTAAAATCTGTGATTAAAAAAAACATCTCAGATTTAGAAAAAACGAATGTGATCTGGTCGAAATTTCGCTTAAGTTATTGGGTGATTTTTTATATTTATTCTGGCACAAATAACGCCCAAAGGAAAGGGAAGTTTCGCGCAGAGCTACTGGAAAATTGGCATTTCTTAAATTCACTTAAGCTGTTTTTTCTTGTCTTTGTAGTAATATTATCAATGTATTTAAGTTAATATATGAATACTTACTGATCATTTGCTGCATATGTATCTTCAATTTTGTTAGATTTAGTAGAAATTATTGGTTGATCCTTGAATACGGTCTGTGAATACATTTCATTTTTTGGCTTTTCGGAACTAGTTTGCTTGCTAAAAGGCAAACTTAACCGATTATTTACTTTTTTACAAGAAACTTTTGATGTTTCATTTTTCTCTTGATATTCGTGTGTAGAATATTTCATAGAATTGTTGGTAGAAACTACATCGTTTGTTCTAGATGTTTGAGATCCCTTTAGAATATTACAGCACTCGAAAAATAACCGCTCGTCTGGATTAAGCGTTAAGCGTGAAAATGAATTAAAATTACTTTTATCATTAATACATTCAAACGAGTTATTTCCAATACCCCGTATGGTACCAATTTCTATTATGTTATTTTTTTTTAACAAGGGCGATATTTTCTCAACAGTCTGTTGTTTATCACAAGATAAGCTTTGAGTAACATTATTTATATCGTTATTGGATTTTGAGAGCAAGTATTGTTGTTCAGATACTTTTGATATATGGGCAACATCATTTTTATCTTTATTAGATTTTGAGAGCAAGTATTCTTGTTCAGATACTTTTGATACATGGGCAAGCGTTTGTTGATGTTTTGTTAATGATGAAGCGGCATAAAATGTTTTTTTACAAAGTTCACACTCAAAAATTTCTTCAATTACATCTCGGTTGCATTTTCTTTTAGGTTTTCTTGAAAATAAAATACTTCGTCTGCGCCTACGTCTTCTGCCACGGCCGCGGCCAACATCTTGTGAGAAACTCGTATATACACTTAAGTTGTCATCTAAGTCCATGTCAATTATTTCGGTGTTAGTATTTTCATCCATGGAATCAAAATTTGAACGATCTTCATTTAAATTCGGCGCGCTCCGTACACTCATCGAGGTAGAGGGACGATAAAATTTATTTGTAGAATCTTCCTGAAGCAGAGATCCAACTTCAAATTCATCATTGGCAAAAATGAAGTCCTCGTTCTCAGACATGATTTTCTGATTAACATTTTTAGTAATTTCTGTCAAGTAAATGTCTTCTTCAATATCGTCTTCTACTCTTTTTGAAATTTGGTCTGCGTTATTAGCTGATCGCAGACGTTGCCTTGATAGTAAACATTTATAATCCAATTTATTTTCTTCCTTGTGAATATTTTTGTTGAGTCGAGGATCACGACTAGAAACAATTGTCTTTCCATCATTTGCTTGAGTTTTAGAAATGTTTGAGGATTCTAATGTAATTGATAGTATACTTGGTCTTAAAATTGTAGAGTTTTTCGAGATTATCGATGTTGTTATGCTACATGGATTTACTTCTGTTTCAGAGAAAATAGTTTCAGATTTGGCTCCATTGTCTGAGTTTTGTTTTATTGGATCAAGATCAAAAGAAAACGATTCAAGGCTTGTTTTTAATTTATTGATATTATCATTTTCTGATGACTTGCCAAATCTTTTAAATTGCTTCTTTTTGCATATTTTAAAATCCACCTCCGTTTCTACAAAATCGTTAGTCGTTTTTGTGGAATGCTCTATAGACTTAGAAGCATCTGTGCAATTTAACGGTTTTTTTTTAATTTTATTATTTTTTGCTGGATTTCTATTACAAAATTTATCATTTGTTGTATTGAAATGTGAAGAGGCAGCATTTCTCTTTGTACTTGACATAAGCAGCATTCCCGTTAACAAGAGATCTTCACTTTTTTCGTAAGCTAAATTTTCTAATCTTTTTAAATTATCTCTTCTAGCTTTATCAATTTTAAAGCTTTCTAGAAGTTGGTCCGCAACAATTGCAGCAAGTTCATTTTTGCGCCGTCGCCTTGGTTTCTTTATTGGATTTAATACAACTTCGGGTTCTTTGATGTTTGCACATTTTTCCACTGATTTACATTGCTTTAAAAAAGGAGTGCATTCAGCTGTTAGGTTATCAATCTTCATGAAGTCTTCTACTTCCGTATTTTCATTAATTTTTTTAGTTAAAGCAGAACAAGGAATACTCATGCTGTTTAATTTTTTCTTTGTTTGGTTATTATGATTAGCTTGGAATGATTTTATTTCTCTATTTGAAAATGAACTTTCTACAGAATCCACCTTATGAATCGCATAAACATTTTCTATAACTTTATTTTCATGTAGCTTTGATTCTTCTTTGGGATTATGTACTTTTTGTGAGATATTCATTTCTTGAGAATTATAAAAGTCTTTACTTAATGATAATTTTTCCTCAAAATTTTTTATAGGCGTAATAGTACTACGAAAAATATCGGTTATATCGGGAGGTATGAAATCAATAGTTTTAGAACGAACACTTCTTTTTAAGCCTTCGTGCTGCATTTTATCTGATTTTAATTCATCTTTGTTTTGATAAGACAGTTCACTATTCACATTTTCATCTGTTTTTTTTAAGTCATTGTCACTTTTTTTCTCATTAAGGGCTTGGGAACTATCTTTCGCATCCTTACATGTGACCTGCTCTTTTTCGGCGTTGATAACAGAATTAATTGCGTCATCTATATGATTTATTACGACTTCATCCATTTTTAAGGTGTTTTTGCATTTATAAAAACTTTCTTTTTTGTTTAAAAGTAATTCTTTATCATTATTCGTGCCTGTTGTTGGTGCAGGAAACTTATTTATTATCTCACAAGGAATTTTAGTACAATTTTTTCTTCTTGAAGTATTTTTTTGACAAAATGACTTTTCATCAATTTTATTCAAGCACAATGGATTTTTTACTTGAGGTATTTTCAAAAGATCTAAATTGGAATAGAATTGTTTACTTTGTAGAATTTGAGAAGAAAGACGTTGTTGTGATTGACTGTTTTGGTTTTTATTTCCCGAGTTCATAAGCATTTCTTTATTTGCCGTTTGTGATTGTAATGATGTTTTTCTTGATAAATCTAATGGTTCAATTTCATTATCAAGGATACTAGAAAAATTAGTACCATCAGTACCACATATGGTTTGTCTTCTGGTTGGAATGTTTTGCCTTGCTAAGGGCAAAACGGTTGAATTTTGAGGAAAAGACGGAATTAAAGATATAACGGAACTATTTGAGCTTACTGGCTGCAAGCCATAGAGCTTATTGTAATAACCATTTCGCGCTATTTCATTTGAATTGCTTGCATTAATATCCATAGGTATTTCCGAAAATATTGACAGATTAATATCTATACTTTGTTTATCAGATGTAGTTGATGCAGTTACTGGACATATATCAAGCGGAAAAGACGTATAATTTAGCGCAGAATTTGTTTTCTCAGAAGAAGGATATTTATAAATATTGTAGTGAGGAACATTATCCGGTAGTTCTTCTGTTTGCTTTGCAAGATCTGCAGATTTGCTCGAAAAGTCGATCTTAACAATTCTTCTTGAACATGTTTTTCTTTTAGCAGTTTTATTGACGTTTAATAAACTAGTTGTCTTATCCTGCTCATTGCAGTTCACTGTTTTACACTCGGTGTGTGTTTCAGTCTTTAATTTTTGTTCAAGCTTTCCAGTCAACATGGCAATGCAGTCATTGATCTTTTTACTTCTTTTTTTTTCGCAATTTTTAGAGAATGAATTAGGAAAAGTAACGTCATTGGTCGAGCAATATTTCTTCATCAAGGAATCATTTATCTGGCATTCGTTAATAGGTGGTTGTATATTTAGCTTCGTTGAGTCTTCGTTACTTGGCTTATCATAATTCTTCAGAGAACTTTCATCGTTAGTTTTTAATAATGTTGTAGTGCTTACTGATAACGTATCATTAATAGATGCATGAGCTTGCATGCTTTGTTCCACCTTTTTTATATTAGTAAATTTACTTTCTGTATTTTGCTTAATTTCTGTCATTTTTTGTGTACTTATTTTTTCACAATATTGTGTAGTATTTTTATCATGCAATTCTGCTTCAAAGCTCTTCTCCTTGAAGTTTATTAGATTACCTTTGTGTCCAATTGGATTTTCATCGATTAAAAGGCTGTTCGAAATTAGAATTTTTGCTTTAGGCAACGGTTTTAACTGATTAACAGATTTAGATCTCCTTTGCTTTAACGCTTGAGAGTTAAATATTTTTCTTTTCACGAGGAGTTTAGTCTTTTTTGTTTTATTTAAAGAAGGGATAATTTTTTTGCACACCCGTTTTGGCGGTAGATTTTCCAACATTTTTTTAATTGATTCGGCTAAAATAAAAAATAATTTAGAGAAAGAATCTTTAAATGAATGAGTTTTCTTACCATCGCTTGGGCGCTGTCTAGGTGGAGTTTTCGTTTTTGAATACCTAGGATCATTTACATCTGTGAGGTATGCATTTGCTTTTAATGATTTTTTCTTCTTTTTCTTAACGTCTATGTTAGAATACTTATTGTATTGTCTTCGTTTTTTAGAACCACAATAGTACCGATATTTCCTTTTCTTTGCCAAATTCCAAATTTGATCTCCTGAACAATCTAGCATATGACGGTAAAGATCCAGAACACCGTTGCATTTTCTATTACATTTCGTACAGTTATAATATAAATGCAATCCTTTGTTTGGTTTGGTTTGATTGGTTATTTGTGCTGATGCTATTGTGCTTGCTGAGTGCATACTATGAGTGGGCGATGATGCATTTAAATGAGATGTTATTTTGGTATCTGTATCACAATCATCAATACTGTGTTTACTACTAAAAGTTGTTGATGAACTATTCAATATTGACTGAATACTGTCTGATGACTCATCTTCAGGCGATTCATTACTAACATTTTCACTGGCGATCTCAGTTTTACTTAAAACATTGTTTCGTTGTATACCTGAATTGCTGGAGTTTTCATATCTGTTTAACGCTTTTTTAGGAATAAAAAAATGGCGTAATAAATTGCTTGATATTAACTCCCGCCCAACAATTTCATAATGAGTAGCATAGACGTGAGTATGGCGAAACATCTTATGCTCTTCTAAGGATTTTAGCTTCTCAAAGTTCGATCCGCATCCCATACACAAATAACATCTGGGTCTAGCCCATTCTCCACTTAAAATAATTATTTGCTTCTGATTATTATTTATATAAGAAGGTAAAAGGTTAAGAAAAGAAAAATAACCTTCATCGTAAATTTGGGAACTATTGGTTATATTTTCCATTTCATACAATGAATCAAAATCATTTTCGCATTCTAATTTTATTAGGGTTTGTTCACTTTGTTCTAATATTATATGCGGCAAAAGTCTCGTATCAAGAATACTATTAAGTTGATTATTAAGTATTTGTTTTTCCTTTTTACAATATGAAGTAGAATTTGATGACGAAAAAGTTGCATCCGATCTAAATTGAAGTTCATTTTTTTGACGCATAGTAAGTTGTGTCCACATGTCCAATTTTGATAAATCGCGTAAGCAAAGGATAGGTTGTTTAACCTTCTTAACAATTTTTCCACCTTCGTTTATTAATTTAAATTTTTTAAAACTGTCCCATTTCCATTTCCATGAATGTTTTGTAATTGAGCGTTTTATTTTTGTTGATGTAACATCGCCTCCATATTGTTCGGCTGTCAAAAGTGTAGGAAAAGCTGTAGCGGATGAAATACTTGTTGCTGCATGTATTTCGCAACTTAAGACTATCGGACTTTTAACTAACGTGCTGCGCTTTTGATGAAATGATTGTTTTACATTGATGACTGCATTTTGCAAAGATAAATTTCCTACAATTTTACCATCAAGATGAAATAAAAGATTATTACGAACATTTGAAACAACTTTTTCATAAAAATCATCATCAAAAATGCATGACATATCTGTTCTGGTAGGAACCCTAAAAATGACATCTGAATACTCTCCAATCTGCAAACTTTTTCCTATTTTGTTTCGAATCTTTGAACAAGTGGACTGGTCTGATTTAAGTAGTATGTCTGGAAGAATGGCATCTCTTCTCAGTCTTAGGCCCTTTCGATTATTAGGTAATCTATTTTGTGCCACTCCTAACCGTGATAAAATTGGCTCATCTCTACTAAACATGTTATTCTTTATGGCATCTGAGCAATTTATACTAGATAATGTAATATTTTGTGGGAGTGATGAAATAGAACTTTGACCGGATATCGATTTATGTATATGAGGAGTTTTCCACAATTTATAAACTGCAACGTTGTTGGTTACGTCTGAATATACTTCATCGTTAGGTTTTACATTTTCAAGAACTGAAAATTTGTTATGCAAACATTGCATGTGTTGCAATAATTTTTCATCGGTTTGAAAACGCAATACACATAGCTTACACCCAAAATACTTATCAGAATGGCATTCAACCAAATGAAAAAAAAGTAGCATAAGATCTTTTTCTGATGCAGCAATATGTCCTTTCAAATTTTTGCAGTAATTACAACCAGTAAAATGCCTCAAAGTTTGATTAAATTTTTGAGGTGTTTGTTGCTTTGATTCATGTGCTAACTGCACGTTAGAGTTTCTACTGCTGCATCTTCGGTCCTTAGTTAGAGTGTGGATCTTTTCCACATGTTTTTTTTGTATTGTATACGAAGCAAAATTTTTATCGCAGTACAAACACATTATTTTGATTCCGGTTGTTGTATAATCTTTTTCCAAATCATTGATGCCGAATTGCTTATGATTGATTTTTTCTAAGATCCCAGATATTTTTTGCAATGGCAAGCTACATACTATCGAAATCGGAGAAATATATTCATAAGTTTTGGCAGTTGTTAAATCCGTCATAGTGGAAGGATTTGAAGATTCTTTTTCAATTACAACTGATGAACTGTTATGCTTGCTCTGACCGTTTTTTGACAAAGTTTTTGCAGATTTTTGGAGTTTTGAAATTTTGCTATTATTTTTATCATTTTGAGATAATTTAAAACTATCAGCACAGCTACGAAGACCAAATCGGGACATATTTCAATGCATGGACAGTAGTTTCCGTTTTATTTACTAATTCTTACAAATATATTCATTTAAGATATTTATGAAGGTTTGGAGAACCTAAAAGACACAAAAAATATTACAATTAGATTTTTTACAAAGTTATCAAAATTTAAAAACAAAAGTAGGGTAGAAGGGGGAGGATTCGACACATGGGAGGCTTCGACATTGCTAAATTTTCTTATTTCTTCTGACACGAACTCGCGCATGCAATGGAAAATATGTTGCTCCTATCAAAAAAATTTCTCAGTATAACTCGTCTCGTGGGCGTGGCTATACGTGATTTTATATATTTACAAAGTTTTGATGTAATATTTGCTTATTAGTTTTTATGTGAAACTCGGTTAATATAATATTAAACTTTTCGTTTCTTTTAAGGAGATACTCAAATACATTCTAACTGTAAGTACAGCATTTAAAAATTGTAAAATAAACAAAAGGAAAATGTGAAATTTTAAAAATTTCAAATAAGTGGGAAAGGCAGGATTCGTCAAATGCAAATAGGAGGCTTTGACATAGTGTTAAATTGGTTAAATCGTCGAATTAATTCAGTTGTCAAGATACCTAAGGTTTATAAAGAGCAATAAAATATTCTGAGCAAAATGACATTAAAGATAATATGCATAAAGCCAAAAAACCCAAAAGCACCAGTATTGCACGAACACTGGCATTTTCCAAGGAAACAGCTGCTGTTTTTTTTTCAAAATTTGGAAAAAATTTGCCTATGTATACATAGTATCTACTTAACTCTACATTCTCAATCAAATATATCATTAAAACATAAAAATATTCCAGTGTCGAAACCTCTTTTCGAACTGACGAAGCCTCCCTTAAGGGGGCAGGTCCAGTCATGATTTTTGAGCAATCGATTTTTATTGCATTTTCTTAAAGTATAATATCTTAAAAATATATCCTGAAAATTTGAAGTCATTCCGACAATTACGTTTGGAGTTATTCGACAATAACCAAAGGGCTCTCGGTGGTAAGAGTACCGAGTGAAAAACTTTAAATGCGTTTTTCTCAAAACTATGTTTTCGGAACCGGTGACCACTGTAACTGTTGGTTTTTTACCGAAAATCTGGAGGTAAATGTTCCTGAAGCCGCCATTTTGTTGATTTAAAAAAAAAACCTTCGATCAGGCACTAGATTATTTATTTAACTAACTAATTTTTCTTATCCGACTGATTTTAGATGATTTTCCAAGGATTTGTGATGGTCACCGCAAGACACTATGTATAGGACAGGGTCCAACACAACCAGCTATAAATTTTTTTTTTTTTAATATTTTTTTTAAACTTTCGTCAAGTCAAGTTGAAACATTATGTAATAATTCCACATTATCACTTTTATTAAATAAATTAAATTAATAAAAAAAAATTATTGAAAATGCCCTAATTTTCACGGCCATGACTGGACCTGCCCCCTTAAGAACGTGCCAGGTCCCATACAAAATGCGGCACGTATGCACTTCAATTCATATATCTCGTAAACTAATGCAGATCACATTAAAAAAAATTTAGCATATTATTTTAAAGTTAAAATAAAAAAAATAAAACATGTCGAAATTGTTCAAATTCTAAAATGATATGTTCACTTCCGGTTTTCCACATGAAAAAAAATCAAAATTCAAATCTGATTTCATAATTGAAAAGAACAGTAAATTTACCATAGAAGCCACAATGTTTAATATTTTATTGAAAATTTGTAAAGTTCGAAAAACTGCTTCCGAAAAATCCATTCTTTATATTACGTCAATTTTTGGAAGTCCACAACTTGACAACTAAGCCTTATAAAAAAAAAATAAGTGTTTACAACTTCTAGAAGTACAACTAAGCCGAATATGACCAAAATTCAAAATCTCAGTTTTTTTGCATTGTCCGCTTCGCCTAAAATGCCCAAAAGCTCAGTTGAAAATTTCAGCTATAGTTTTTGATAGTTTTCGAGATATCACAATTTATCTTAATTTCTGGTCAACTTTTTTTTTCAGAAAACCGTACTTTTTTTGGTAAAATTTGTATTTTACAAACATTTTAATTAATACATAAGAAAGCGCATTATATGTCCTTTTAAATGGTGTGCTATTCTAAGTTGCTTTTTCTTGGGAAACCGTATTATTTAAGGAAGGAAAGTGAACGAGCTCTAGAAATGTACTTGAAAATTTGGGATTTGTGGAAAAAACAAAAGCAAGAACACCACCAACAACAAAAGAACAATAACAACAATAAAAACAATAACACATTTGTTTGCGGTGGTATTTTTCACAAACAAAATAAAAATTTTAATGAAAAATTAAGCGATCCAATATTTCAAGTAAATTTCTAGAGCTCGTTCACTTTCCTTCCTTAAATAATACGGTTTTCCAAGAAAAACCAACTTAGAATAGCACACCATTTGAAAGGACATAAAATGCGCTTTCTTATGTATTAATTTAAATGTTTGTAAAATAAAAATTTTTCCAAAAAAATAACGGTTTTTGAAAAAAAAAGTTGACCAGAAATTAAGATATATTGTGATATCTCGAAAACTATCTAAAACTATAGCTGAAATTTCAAACTTTTATGAACTTATATTATAGTTTTTTAAATTGCACAGGCCTGCATGAAATTTGTGATACCGTGATTTTTATTTGTTAAGCTCAGTTTTTATATAGAAATAACTAATTAAAATACCATTGGGCTCCATCACCCACAGAATTTTTTTTTGAGGAGAGATCTTCCTTTAGCTGAATATGACAGAAAAACAACAAAAAGAAGCTTTTCTGAAAAAAGAAAACGGTTTTTTAAGAAGCGTAAAGAATAAACAACTATTCCAAATAGTTTCAATGTCTATATCTTGTATGTTTTTGTATTTTTCTCTTTAATAAGTTATAAAACTAGCTTATAAATGAAATACATCGTGTTTTTCTAAATTTCTTGATTTTGCCGGTTTGAAAAATAACCTTACGTGATACAAAAAAACTAAAAGTAGATTTGAAATCAGTGCTACCCAATTACCAGAAAACAGTTAAAAGTTTTAAATCAACTTTCAAAGTGTTAAAAAATGCAGGCCTATGTTATCTTTCATATGACATCCATTTTTTGAAAGTCGATACAGGGGTTCCCAAATCACGACAACGATTTTATTAAAAGCTATATCCCCGACTTCCGATGGCTGTTTCTCTGAACCTAGATGCGTCACCCAAATTTTGATTCCTTGTTCGTGTTCAGTATTGAAAGCTTCTTAAGAAAAATAGGACTTTTTATAAAAATGAGAGGCACTCCCAAAGTAAACTTATGCCATAGGAATTGTCAAAATAATTATGCCACCCACAAAATGGATTTATATCTTTTAAATGTACTGCAGGACTTAAATCAACAAAGAAAAATAGGCAGCTTTTTTGTTCTTTTCGACGCATATGTTATCATTTTTACAAAAGTGAACACTAAAACGCACATATGTGTGAAAATATATATGCCGACCACTGTACGTACGAGAAATGAGATGGCATGTCTCGTTTGTGTCTCCACACTGTAGAGTAGGGATGGGCAACTGAGGTGCCCAAAAGTCGACAGCGCGCTGACGTTGACAAAAAAATTTCGCGCTAGTATGTGTATAAATGTGTGTAGGAACTCCAACGAAAAAAAAACATGAGTATAAATGTGTTTTGTCTTTTCCACTTAAAGAAAACATTACCCCGTAGAAATTCGTGTATCACTGATGTAAATAAAAAAAAACTGCGAAAGCATCGTATGGCTACACAAAAAATTATTAAACTCAAAATTCATCAATAAAAACAAAAAGTACTTTTCCGAGAAATAATGTCTTTGACCTGAAATTTTCACAACTGGCATTGCGCACATTTGTTTTGTTTTTGCACGTTAGATTCCGACTGGGTCTCTTGCATATTCATTTTTCGAACGAACCAGCGCATATAAATCAGCAACTGCACGGCGGGACGAATGATGGCACGTTTCATAGCTCGTGACCGTGGGAGGGTAAATGGCCAACCCTACTATAGAGTATGTATAGTGACACATATTAAAAAGTGTTCTAACGCCGCTTAATCGACAACAAATACATACTGAACCAATCAAAGGTGCTAAGTAACCAAACCCAAATGCTTCACGTACTGATAGCTAACAAATGAACAAATTTAAAATTTGCTACTGGAACGCAAACGGTATTAAGCAACACAAATTAGAACTCGAAAACTTTTTTAAAAATCACCACATTGGCATAACGTTATTATCCGAAATTCACCTAACTTTCAAAAAAATTTTAATATAAATTGTTATATTTTTTATGGCACCAATCACCCAAATGGAAACGCTCGCGGAGGTTCAAGAATTTTGACACTATCAGGTGGAAGACTTTAGCACTAATTAACTTCAAGCTGCATCCATTTGCTTGACTGAGTGGACTGAACACATAACATTATCGGCAATATATTGCGCTCCAAATAACAAAATCTTTCATACACAATTCACAGACCTTTTTAATAGCTTAGGCAATAAATCCATAGCTGCAGGTGACTACAACGCTAAGCACACATATTGGGGATCAAGGCTTATCTCAACAAAAGATATACAGCTCTGGAAGACCCTAAGCAATAATTTCAGCCTTGATATCATCTCTTCAGGTCAGTCAACAGATTTCTGAAATATGGCTGATCTAATCGACTTTGGCATAGCAAAAAATTTCCCTCGTAGCCTATTAAAAACAGAAACCAGACTGGAGCTATCGTCAGATCATTTCCCGGTAATAATAAAAGTAGTCTTTCGAATCCTAAGAAACAATCCTATGCGCGCACAAACTGGCTAGGTCATCGTAAATACGTCAGTTCTGATCTTATCCAAAATTCTAATAATAATAGAGTTTAGCTACTACAGCTATTAGCTTTCTTAGCAATTTAGCTTGAAGCTTTAAAACCAAGTAAAAAGCTTATATATTAAGGAAAATGAAAAAATTATACATGCAATTAAATTTGTTATATTTTTATAATTTTTTCTTAGCTTTATCACACTTTCTCAACATACCCACCCAGATCATATGTATATAAACATACAATTACATGAATTCAATTGCATGCTTTATTAATATGGTCCAAGGCATAAATGTTAGAAAAAATTTACCCATCATGCGGTGGGGCTCGGACAACACAAACATAAAGACCAACAACCATTAAGCAACAAAATTAACTATAGTTATTTTTCAATCTAAGCTTGAGTTGATCTTTTGACAAGCTAATATCATATACATCGCAATTATTAATAAGAGTAGTCATGCGATTAAAAGGAGCAGTAGCCATAGAATTAGTTCTACTAAAAGGTTGGTAAAATCATTGATTAGAGTTACGATTACTCTTGCGATTAGTGTTTAAGTGAATATAATTAAGAAGCTCTGGTGCAGCAAGAGACCCAGTTACAAGTTGATGCAGATAAAGTATATCCGCAATATTTCTACGTGTGCTCAAAGATTGCATATGTAGTAACTTCAAACGATCCTCATAAGGAGGAAGGTTTAAAGAGTCAATCCAATTTAAGCCATTGAGAGCAAAACGAATAAAATTTTTTTGAATTCTCTCAATTCTATTAATATGAATATTAAAAAATGGTGACCACACTTGGCTGGCGTACTCTAAGTGAGGACGCACTATTGTATTATATAAAGTCACCGTTACTAAGGGGCTATTAAATTATTTTGCCCACCTCTTAATAAAGCCAAGCAGAGATGAGGATTTTTTACAAATTTGATTAATATGCTCATTAAAAGTTAATTTAATATCAAAATGTATACCTAGGTCTTTGACTAAATCGAACCGACAAATTTTCTTATCTTTTATTTCATAATCAAATTCCACAATATTTTTCCTCCTGGTGAAAATCATAGTTTGGCATTTATCAGGATTAAGATGTAAGTTATTTTTAGAACACCAAGCCTCAAAGGATTTCAAGTCAGACTGAAGTGGAATAGTATCACCAACCCCCTTCACGTTCCTGTAAATTTTCATGTCGTCTGCATATATTAGCAGATGCGAGTTTTTAATGACATGTGTAACGTCATTAATTGCTAAAATGATCAGGAGCGGCCCCAGGTGGCTTCCTTGTGGAACACCTGATGCCGCGCTGAATGGGGTGGAAAACACCCTCCGAAATCTTATTTGATATGAGCGATCAGATAAATAAGATTCAATCCAGCTGACAAAACTTAAAGGAAATCCAAGCTTCTTTAACTTAAACAAAATCAAATTGTGTGGTAATTTGTCAAATGCCTTACTGAAGTCAGTGTAGATGCTGTCAACTTGCCCACCAGAATCAAAAGAGCTTAATGCAAAGGAAGTAAAAGCAAGGAGGTTAGAAACTGTAGATCTGCCATGAACAAAACCATGCTGACGAGTTGTTATGACTTCACTACAGCACACCTTAACTTGATCGTACACAATGCGTTCAAAAATTTTCGGTATCGATGATAACTTCGCTACGAGCCTGTAGTTTGAAACATCATTTTTACACCCTTTCTTGAAAATGGGGCTTATATATGCATTTTTCCAAAATTTAGGAAAATAGCTATCTCTAATCGATTTATTAAATAAGAAACTGAGGGGTTGACTCAGCACAGAACTACAGTTAACTAGTACTGTCGCAGGAATACCATTAGGTCCGGAGCTGAAGTCATCATCAACAGATGAGATATATTTCTCTATGAGTTCAGGTGAGAAAGATATCTCATTAAACGAAACTAAAGGGTCGTTATCCATATATTCAAAATAGTTGATCTCAGGGCTAAATAATTCCGTAGAAAAGGATTCTTTAAATAAATTAGCAAACAACCAAGCTATAATTTGTGGGTCGCTAGTGAGCCCATCAACTGTTCTGAGTTCAGATGGAAACCCACACACTTTTTTTTTGTATTAATAAAACCCCAAAAATGCTTGGGGTCATGAAGAATATTCAGCTTTATTTTTCAAATATTCAGAATAAACTAAAGCCGACTTATCCTTAAATTCATGGAAAAGTCGCTGGTAAGCAACTACAGTCGTGGACAAAACAATAGGGTCAGAAATAACTTAGAAATATCGGATATCGGGCGAAAAGTGCCCGATTCTGACTTATTGGCATAGACAAAATCGTTTGTTGTTCACTATATCCCATATTGATTAAGCAGGTCCTTAGTATAGTGACAACTGGCGAAATATGTAAAATTCAACAACAAACGATTTTTCAAGGCCTATGTATACAACGTTTTGAAAACGATTAATCGATCGAGATACTTTTCGTTGGCTTTTTTCTCATTACGTAATTGTTTAATGATAGCGCAAGCTTCTTTTGTAAAATGGTTGGTTCGGCCCATATTTGAACGTCCTAATATGATTTTTATTTCTTAATAAACAAATATATAAATGAAATTATTAAAAAAATACTCACAATATCTATTTTAATCACAAAATTAATAATTTAATTGTATTAAAGCGGTGACCCTATTGTTTTGTCCACGTGCTACTGCTGCTTTTCGTAATATTGAAGGTATAAATAATTTACCGTTAGTTTTCAAAGTTGCCAACCAATCATTTTCGGAGCTAGTAATACCTATAAATAATTCCCCCAAAGTTTTCGTTTGATATCGTACAAGGGTTTCCAAAAAATTTAATGTATATTTCTAAGTTATTTCTGACCCTATTGTTTTGTCCACAACTGTAAGTCATTTCGGTCCTGGCTGCAAACGTATTTGTTCCACGCCCTATTACGGCCATTACGAATTTTTTTTAAATCCTTTGTGTACCAAGGGTACGAGGAATTATTAACGTACCTTTTTGTATATGGCACCGACAATGCTATGGCCGAAAAAAGTTCACCATAGAAAAATTTAATGCACTCATCAAATGAATTACTCGTATTATTAAAAAAAATAATAAGGTCGTCGTAATTTATTCCTTAAATTCTCATTCAACTTTAAAAAGTCAGCTTTTTTAAAATTGAATTCATAAATATTGATGGAAGAACATGCCATAATTAAATTTTCATTGTCAGATTGGTAAACAATACTCAAAGGCAGTGGCGGATTAAGCATATAAGCACGTGCTTGAGCCCCCACTTGCTTGGGGACCCCACGTGCTTGGGGCCCCCGCCTCCTTTTCTGTACTAGCGATTTTTAGAAAACGTGTTTTATTTTTTTCTTTCACATTTTTTGTTTAGTTACTACTGATCTTTTTTCTCTACAAGTGCAATATTACAATCCTATTCAAAAATTTTAGATGCTTTAGACAACATCGCTGAAGATATAAGCCAAAAAGGGCTAGAAGCACAAAATATTTCGAGCAAAATGCAAAAGTTTGAGTTTGTATTTATGCTTATTTTTTGGAATGATATTCTTCAAGTTTTTCGATGTACCAGTAAAGGGCTGCAAAAAGAAGAATTAGACCTTGAAACGTGTGATGATTTATATAACTTTTTATATGATTATTTAGCTGAAATGAGAAATCAGTTTGAAAAATTTGAAAGTGGGGCAAAAAAAGTTTCTCCTGACGGAGTATATAAGCATGCTCCGGCACGTACTAGGAAGAAACAAGTAAATGATGGAAATGCAGCTCAAATTGATTTGAGTTCGAGAGATAAATTCCGCATCGAGACATTCAATGTAATAATTGACACACTTATTTCTCAAATGCAAATAAGAGGTAACGTATACAATGACGTCTCAAAAAAATTTTCATTCCTTGTTGATCTTGATAAGTCACGTACAGAATATCAAAAAGATATTGAATCGCTTTTTACGGCCTACCCGGAAGACTTTGATAATAATTTTCTTGGCGAATTGAATCATTTCCATAAATATGTTCGGGTGAAATACGAGCCGTCAGAAATAAATATCACTCATTCTAATTTGTATAAAATAATCATTGATGATAAATTGAAGTGCGTTTTCCCAAACATAGAAGTGGCATTTAGAATATTTCACAATTTAATGATCACAAACTGCTCGGCTGAACGATCCTTCTCGCAATTAAAAAGATTAGAGAATCCACAAAGAACAAAAATTTGCAATGACAAGCTTAATTCTTTAGCAATAATGTGTATTGAGGCTGACATACTTCGTCAGACAAATTTTGACGATGTAATCTCGGAGTTTGCTCTGAATAAAGCAAGAAAAAGAATGTTTTAAATCTAAAATTACCTACTGTAAATTAAATAGAATCTAACTTAATATAAACTTTATTTATTATGAAAAATTTATTTCGGTTAATTTTATTTTCATCCTTCAATATCCAAGCAACAAAGGGCCTATGCAGCCGCTGTGCTTAGGGCCCCCTAATCTATTAATCCGCCACTGCTCAAAGGTAGATGATAGGAATCAACCGTAGAAAGAGCATGGATAGCATTTCTCACAACAACATTACTACTATTTGCAGCCAAGACTAAGTCAAGTTGTCGTCCATGAGAATTAGTTATACAACTTACTTGTTGTAAATTTGAAAGTATTTCGTCAACAAAAGTTTGTTGTTGTCGAGTTTTTGGACACGATGCATAAAAATATGTACCATCATCCGAAGGAGTCCATTTAAGGTCAGGCAGATTGAAATCACCTAACAATAAAATGTCGTCATTAGTGTCTAGTTCATTTATTATGTATTCTACGTACATCGAAAGACATTCGTAGACATCTGCGCTACTATTTGGAGGAACATAAGCGTTAAGAATATAAATATTGGAGTTACAATATGTAACTTTAACGCATAATAGTTCAATATTAGATGCGCAGGCAATTTCGAATTTTTGAACTAGTTAAATGATTTTTTATGGCTATTAAGACGCCTCCACCAACAGAAGAAATGTCTTCCAAGTGTCTGTCTCTTCTAAAAACATTGAAACTATTGTCAAAAAGTTCCAAATTGTTATTTAAGTGTTATTTAACCAAGTTTCAGTAAAAACGATATCCTCAGAAAAATTCTGAGTGGCTAAAAAGATGTCATGCGTCTTAGAACGCAAACCCCTTACATTTTGATAGTAAAGGGATAGCCGCTTCAGTTTTTTGAATTGGAACGGACAGTCTTATTATTTTTTTTCGACTTAAATTCTGAAATAAAGATATTATCCACCCATGCATTAGAATTAAGAATGGCAGAAACATAAAAAGATGCCACTGTAATTTTAAAAGACGCATGAGTTGGTTTATTACCGATTTTCCAAGGCGTCGCACAGTGGCTCCTTTTTCAAAAAGTGATTGCTAAAATCAAATTTTCGATTTCTGATTTTCGAAACTTTTTTTTTTTATTTGACAGATAATTGACCAAAGGTTCTAAAACCGAAAACTTTTTTAATTTATGACAAGTATTTTGGTTTTTATGGGTGCTCAAAGTTGGATAACTTTTTATCGTTCATTAAAATAGCATTTTTTTACATTTTTCGCAATATTAAAAATGGAAAATTTCAAAAGTTTGAAAAAACATGGGAATTTGAAGTATGCTCTCTGAATTTATGGTATTTTAAAATAAATAATTTCCACAAGATGTAGAAAAAAAATTTTAGTCAGTAATTTTCATGAATTTTTTAAAAAAGGTCGTTTTTAGCATAGTTTTTCAAATTTACCTTGGCCTATAATCCACAAATCAATGTCAATCAAGGATTGGTTAATGGGAGATTATAGTTGACATATCTGCCAACAAAAATCGCTTACCTGCATGAATTTGCCCATTTAGAAGTTATAGCTACTTATGTGACATGATATGCATAAAACTGAATTTGTTCTGTGATGACGATTTTCAGTCTATGATATTTTGACTTGGAAATTGTTAATCTGAATTTGATAGAATGTTTGCAGCGAATATAGACATCACTCAAAATAAATTAAAAATTGTAAAGATGGACGTTACCACGCCCCTTTCTTAATTTATTCTTCTTATTTCCAAAACTATATGACGCAAATAGATGCATATGTAAAGAGTACCTAGAAAACTTCTGTCCATATAATATGGGCTTTGCCCCACCACCCAAAACGCTTGATTTGTCACTTTTACCAAATCATTTCACTCTTTTTAAGAAAATTCGCTTTTGTATAGCGAATAGTAATACTTGCCTCAGATATTTATATCTAAGTTTTTAATGCAATTTAAATATATCTAGTAATGTCAAATAGAATAAAGCTGTATTTTTTGTATAGAATACAGGTAGATACACTTCTGATAACAGTGAACTCTTGTGCAGGCCAACTTTATAGACACCTGTTTTATTACGGTAGATATCATACAAGGAATTTAGCTTATTAGGTAGTTCAATTTTTTCGCTGAACAAGTATTATGTTTGAGGTTTGTAACACAATATTTTGTATCTGCATTTGTATAAAAGTCAAATTTTAAGCCTCAATAACTCAGTCTTTTCTGACTATTTAAAGTGTGAGCTACGCAAGTTTCCAAGGAAAATGAGTATATCTTATGAAAATTTGTTTGAAATATTTGCAAACAGCGAAAATGGAGATTCATTTGTGGTTGCGGTAAAAAACAAATACCCGAAACATATTAAGGATGAGCATACACAAAAGTTAAAAAACTTTCACTGCAACACAAAGAGATATTGGGTGTCATGTAATAGAACCAAAGCGAATTTTTATATAAAGTATGCAGACTTTTTTAATAAGGACTTTGAGCTATCACTTGATGATATTCCTAGCACATCACAGGCCTCCAGAGGAACACCAGCAAAACAAATTGAAAACTGTGGGGAATTTACGAAAAAGAGAAAAATAGCATTCGCCACTGGAAACATTTCAAAAAAATAATACAAGATCAATTTCGAGAAAAACTGGGTATTAAATAGATACTCCTAAGCAAGGATTTGGTAACACAAATGACGGAAACACAACAAGGCGATTTTTTGAGAAACTAGAAACAGAAATAACGGGAGTCGATGAGGACGTGATAAAAAGATTACAAGTTATTTTAAACGTACTATCCTGTAGAGAACCCGTTAAAGTAGAAAGATTTGAAAAGTATACCAAGGAAACTGCAGACATATTAGAACATAAATACAGCCAAAAATTACTGACACCCTCTGTCCATAAGATCTTAGCTCATAGTGGACAAATTATCAATTATCAAGCCTTTCTATTAGGAGAATTATCAGAAGAAGCCCAAGAGTCTAAAAACAAAGATTATAAGAAGTACAGATATAGCAATACATGTAAAATTTCACGTATTCGACAGAATGAGGGCTTGTTCAATATACTTTCAGCATCTTCAGATCCTTTGACTTCATCACTTAGGCACGTTAGGTCACGAAACGAACTGACTGATAAATTCTGTAGTACTGTTTTAAGTTTCTTAGATATCCAAAATAATGATGATATTTTTATAGAATTGTAGATTGTTGTTGATTTTTTAAAGAAATTACCTAATTTATTACTGTAACCTTTTTTTTGAAACTTTTCTAGCCTTTGAGAAAGACTGTTTATAAATTATGTTAAGAGATAAAAAAATAAATGCCTATGAATGAATTAGTAAAAATTAAAAATTTTTTTTTTTAAAAAAGTATTTAAAAAATTTTTAAATTATTAAAAGTTTATTAATTGAATAAAGCGCAAAAAATTTAAAAAAATAAAATTTGACGCATATTCTAACCTTGATCTAACAAGGCTAGTGAACAAAACTTTTAGAGTGTAAGGATCACTAAAAGAGGCACTATTACGCCTTATAAAAGCCAGCATAGCATATGCTTTTGGAATTACAAAGTCCAAATGGGCTCGAAAGGAAAAATTTGAATCAAATACTACTCCGAGATCCTTAAATTCAACAACAGACATAAGTGGAAAACTTGCAATATTATAAGAGGTTGAAAGAAAGATATTAGACTTAGAAAAAGACATATAAACACATTTGTTTAAATTAAGAGGAAGTAAATTATTAATAGACCAAA
Source organism: Meiosimyza platycephala (assembly GCA_963662105.1). Lineage (NCBI taxonomy): Eukaryota > Metazoa > Arthropoda > Insecta > Diptera > Lauxaniidae > Meiosimyza > Meiosimyza platycephala. The sequence continues at coordinate 67,775,114 of OY759208.1, read as the reverse complement.
GATGAAGTTTATTTAAATCACATTGTAGGAGAGCAGAATCAGTCGCGTTTCTAATTTGCAAGAAAAGCTTCAGGTCATCAGCGTACAAAAGGCATTTACAATTCACAAATAGAGACGCAATATCATTGACAAAAATAATGAATAACAATGGCCCTAGAATGCTTCCTTGAGGAACACTAGAAACAGCAAGATAAGCATTAGATTTAGTGTTATCAAAAACTACAACACAAAAGCGATTTTGTAAATATGACTTAAGCCATTTCAAAAAACAGGAATGAAAACCCAAAGCTTCAAATTTTTTAATTAAAAGAGCATGTGATAACTTATCAAAAGCTTTTGAGAAATCAGTATATATCACATCCACCTGACATCCTTGCAAAAACGCCGATATGCAGTATTCACTAAATAAAACTAAATTAGATATAGTTGAGCGGCCACTCATAAAACCATGTTGACAAGGAGAAACTATACTTTTAACAGCAAAGAATAGTTTATCCTTAACAATCGATTCAAAAAGTTTGGAAATTGTAGAGAGCTTGGATATAGGTCTGTAATTGGCAATGTTATTTTTACAACCAGATTTATACGTAGGTGTAATAAACGATTTATTAAAAATTACCATCAAAGGGTAAAGTAAATTTAATGCACAATTTTTAAAGAAAAAGCCACAAAAACCATCAGCATCAGGACGTGTGGATGGCTTAAGATTTTGAATACCCTTCCAAATATCATCCTGTGATAGGGACAAGTTACCAAAATCTATCACAGGTTGCACATTATCATTAACTAGAGGGATAGAGTTAATAGGTGGTTCAAAATTGGACTTAAAAAAATCAACAAATAAATTAGCAATGGACAAAGGATCATTAGCAGATTCGGCCCCCAAAAACATTGAAGCAGGTATATTTGAGCAGCCCCTTTTATTTTTCACATAACGCCAAAAGGATTTAGGGTCAGACTTAATGTTGGATTCAAATTTTATAATATATTGCTTGTATAAGTATTTATCCAAAAAATTGAATTCTCTCATATAGTGCCTATATTTTAAAAAGTAACAATTTTGATTGGTAACAATAAATTTTTTGAAGAACTTAGAACGAAGATTTTTTAATTTCTTCAATCCTCGAGTGTGCCAAGGACATTTATAAAAATATGCTTTAACTTTCGGAACATAATTAATAAACTCGTTATGAATTAAGGTTATAAAAATGTTATAGCAAGGCTCAGTTTTTAAAAGGTAAAATTCTTTTTCCCAATCAATTTGATTAAGAGCATTATTTAACAAATGAAAATTACATCTTTTAAAGTTAAAGTGGGAAACATCAAAATTAGATTCAACTGTATTAAACTTATAAAATGATATAGAGATGCATAATGGAACATGATGCATACTAATGGCTGATAACGGAAAAGGGGATTCGTAAACATTCCAATTGATATTACTACTAATAAACACTAAATCTAGTAGCCTATTGAGACAATTAAAACAGCTATTGATTTGCATAAGACCTAGATCTAAAAATTTATCTACAACATACATTTCAGTAGCACTAGATACTTTAGATGGTGTGAGATAACGATCAGCACGGACATCCGACCAAGTAACACCACAAAGATTGAAGTCACCAGCAACCATCAATTGATTTGCGTCAATAGAAAAATCAGCAACTATTGTAGAGATGTTGTTAAGATGCATTTTGTACAGTTCAACAGAACTATTTGGCGGCAGATAACACACTACTATGTAGAGAGACACCGATGAACCTCTAACTACTACACATAGTTGATCCAGTAACACGTTATTATTTGCAAGTGACACGTTAGAAGACAAAAACTCGCGTTTAACAGCAACTAACACACCACCACCACGATGACGACCAGTTGCAGTCACATCACGATCCTTCCGATACACATTATATTATAGTGCTTATTAAGTGCTAATTTAGTGCTGTAAAAAAAAATTTTGTGCTGCACTAATTTTGGAGAAAATCCTATTTTTTTGATTTTGCTAGCTGCATGAGAAAGGTTAAGGTGAGGTACGTTAGAAATATTTAGCAAAATCAAATTTAACCAATGCCATAATTTAGTGCTTAGTAAGTGCTAACTTAGTGCTGCAAGGAAAAATTTAGTGCTACATGATTTTTAAAAAAAATCAAGGAGTTTGCTAGCTGAATGAGAAGCAAGCAAAGCATATATGAAAGTTTTTAGCAAAATCAAATTTTACCTATGCCATAAATTGGTGCTTATTAAGTGCTAATTTAGTGCTGTAAAAAAAAATTTAGTGCTGCACTAATTTTTGAGAAAATCCTATTTTTTTGATTTTGCTAGCTGCATGAGAAAGGTTAAGGTGAGGTACGTTAGAAATAGTTAGCAAAATCAAATTTAACCTATGCCATAATTTAGTGCTTATTAAGTGCTAATTTAGTGCTGTAAAAAAAAATTTAGTGCTGTACGAATTCTTGAAAAAATTAAGGTTTTTGCTAGCTGAATGAGAAGCTAGCAAAGCATATCCGAAAATTTTTAGCAAAATCAAATTTAAACTATGCCATAATTTAGTGCTTATTAAGTGCTAATTTAGTGCAGAAAGAAAAAATTTAGTGCTGCACGAGTTCTTGAAAAAATCAAGGTTTTTGCAGAAGCTAGCAAAGCATATATGAAAATTTTTAGCAAAATCAAATTTTTCCTATGCCATAATTTAGTGCTAATTTAGTGCTGTAAAAAAAAATTTAGTGCTGCACTAATTTTTGAGAAAATCCTATTTTTTTGATTTTGCTAGCTGCATGAGAAAGGTTAAGGTGAGGTACGTTAGAAATAGTTAGCAAAATCAAATTTAACCTATGCCATAATTTAGTGCTTAGTAAGTGCTAATTTAGTGCTGCAAGGAAAAATTTAGTGCTGCATGATTTTTAAAAAAAATCAAGGTGTTTGCTAGCTGAATGAGAAGCTAGCAAAGCATATGTGAAAATTTTTAGCAAAATCAAATTTTTCCTATGCCATAATTTAGTGCTTATTAAGTGCTAATTTAGTGCTGAAAGAAAAAATTTAGTGCTGCACTAATTTTTGAGAAAATCCTATTTTTTTGATTTTGCTAGCTGCATGAGAAAGGTTAAGGTGAGGTACGTTAGAAATAGTTAGCAAAATCAAATTTTACCTATGCCATAATTTAGTGCTTATTAAGTGCTAATTTAGTGCTGTAAAAAAAAATTTAGTGCTGCACTAATTTTTGAGAAAATCCTATTTTTTTGATTTTGCTAGCTTCATGAGAAAGGTTAAGGTGAGGTACGTTAGAAATAGTTAGCAAAATCAAATTTAACCTATGCCATAATTTAGTGCTTAGTAAGTGCTAATTTAGTGCTGCAAGGAAAAATTTAGTGCTGCATGATTTTTAAAAAAAATCAAGGTGTTTGCTAGCTGAATGAGAAGCTAGCAAAGCATATATGAAAATTTTTAGCAAAATCAAATTTTTCCTATGCCATAATTTAGTGCTTATTAAGTGCTAATTTAGTGCTGTAAAAAAAAATTTAGTGCTGCACTAATTTTTGAGAAAATCCTATTTTTTTGATTTTGCTAGCTGCATGAGAAAGGTTAAGGTGAGGTACGTTAGAAATAGTTAGCAAAATAAATTTAACCTATGCCATAATTTAGTGCTTAGTAAGTGCTAATTTAGTGCTGCAAGGAAAAATTTAGTGTTGCATGATTTTTAAAAAAATCAAGGTGTTTGCTAGCTGAATGAGAAGCTAGCAAAGCATATATGAAAATTTTTAGCAAAATCAAATATTTCCTATGCCATAATTTAGTGCTTATTAAGTGCTAATTTAGTGCTGTAAAAAAAAATTTAGTGCTGCACTATTTTTGAGAAAATCCTATTTTTTTGATTTTGCTAGCTGAATGAGAAAGGTTAAGGTAAGGTACGTTAGAAATAGTTAGCAAAATCAAATTTAACCTATGCCATAATTTAGTGCTTAGTAAGTGCTAATTTAGTGCTGCAAGAAAAAATTTAGTGCTGCATGATTTTTAAAAAAAATCAAGGTGTTTGCTAGCTGAATGAGAAGCTAGCAAAGCATATATGAAAATTTTTAGCAAAATCAAATTTTACCTATGCCATAATTTAGGATTTTCTCAAAAATTAGTGCAGCACTAAATTTTTTTTACAGCACTAAATTAGCACTTAATAAGCACTAAATTATGGCATAGGAAAAATTTGATTTTGCTAAAAATTTTCACATATGCTTTGCTAGCTTCTCATTCAGCTAGCAAACACCTTGATTTTTTTTAAAAATCATGCAGCACTAAATTTTTCCTTGCAGCACAAAATTAGCACTTACTAAACACTAAATTATGGCATAGGTTAAATTTGATTTTGCTAACTATTTCTAACGTACCTCACCTTAACCTTTCTCATGCAGCTAGCAAAATCAAAAAAATAGGATTTTCTCAAAAATTAGTGCAGCACTAAATTTTTTTTTACAGCACTAAATTAGCACTTAATAAGCACTAAATTATGGCATAGGAAAAATTTGATTTTGCTAAAAATTTTCATATATGCTTTGCTAGCTTCTCATTCAGCTAGCAAACACCTTGATTTTTTTTAAAAATCATGCAGCACTAAATTTTTCCTTGCAGCACTAAATTAGCACTTACTAAGCACTAAATTATGGCATAGGTTAAATTTGATTTTGCTAACTATTTCTAACGTACCTCACCTTAACCTTTCTCATGCAGCTAGCAAAATCAAAAAAATAGGATTTTCTCAAAAATTAGTGCAGCACTAAATTTTTTTTTACAGCACTAAATTAGCACTTAATAAGCACTAAATTATGGCATAGGTAAAATTTGATTTTGCTAAAAATTTTCATATATGCTTTGCTAGCTTCTCATTCAGCTAGCAAAAACCCTGATTTATTCAAGAATTCATGCAGCACTAAATTTTTTCTTTCAGCACTAAATTAGCACTTAATAAGCACTAAATTATGGCATAGTTTAAATTTGATTTTGCTAAAAATTTTCGGATATGCTTTGCTAGCTTCTCATTCAGCTAGCAAAAACCTTAATTTTTTCAAGAATTCGTACAGCACTAAATTTTTTTTTACAGCACTTAATAAGCACTAAATTATGGCATAAGTTAAATTTGATTTTGCTAACTTTGCTTTGCTGAGTTAATGGGTCTCAATTTAACCAAGTTTCCGTTAATATGATAACATCAAGTTCGCCATGAGACGTTGCAGCAAAAATATTTCCAGCTTTAGTCCTTATACCAGACACATTCTGATAGTAAACTTTAAGAGTATCATTATTCGGAGAAATATTCAAATCAAGTGCAGTATTCACTACTTTTTCTCTAATTGCTTTGCGGTTTTCTGAAAAAACTGAAAGTCCTTCACCCGTAAATCAACAGGCCATAAAGATGGATCCACAATATATTTATAAAGGGATGATGAAACACCTAATTTAAAATTCACCCGTTTCATTGTTTCCAACGGGGTATCTTTTTTCACAAGTTTGTAGCAAGAGAGGCTTTGTTTCAAAATTTTTGTGTGTTTGACAATATACTCAATGATATCAGATTCAGTAACAGATGATTTGAAAGAGCTAAGATGCACCCATCTCTTACGATCAATAACAGCAAGCTCAGTACTTGCATTTTTCCCAACAACAGAAAAACGTTTTTTACGTTTTTTATTTTTAGCTTCTGTCCAGCTATCATTATCACACTCATGCAGAGAACTAGCATCTACTGTAACAGCAACAGAGGTATCATTGCCAAGCATAGGCGAAATAGCCGCAGCACCACAATACGAAGATATAGCAGCAGAATTGTTATTATTAACATTGGACTGTAAATTAACAGCATCTGAAGAGACACCAGTAGCAGTAACAACAGCAGCAACAGAAGACGGCAAAGCCATACTCAAAGAGCGACGAGAATGAACAGTTTTATTCTTGTTAGTGTTTTTAAAATTTTTAGCATTCGAACTAACTTTTGTCGACGCACCAGCAGCAGCAGCAGCAACAAAAGAGGGCGCAAGAGGCACACTCAAAGAGCGACGATGCAGAGCAACAGAATCATTTGCATTCAAAAGAACATTACAAGACAGTGGATCATCAGTATTAGTAAGATTCCCGTTACAAAAACTCTCAGAAAGAGAAACAGTTGGTAAAGAAAAAACTGTTGGAGACAAAGAACTCGCAACAACACTTGAAACACAGTTAGCAGCAGCACCTGCGCCAAAAGCATTATTGCTGCAATATGCGTTTTTAAGAGCCACCAACTCTGCAGAAAAACTTGAGACTTGTAAAGCAAACTCGTTCTCATAACTATTAAATTTTTCAAAAATGCTCTTTTTCACATCCAACAATTGCTCAGTCAAAGCTTTAATTTGCATCTCGACAACATAGGTCAACTTTTCCAACCCCAATTTATGCGCTTCCAAAAACGCTTCATGGCCTTTCACGATTTTTTCTGGAACACCAACACACTCCTTACAGGAATAGCTAAAATTTCGGTTTAATTTTAACAGCTTCAGATCGTACTCAGTGAGCGGACCCTCGCAACAGCTACGATGGAATACCTTTTTGCAATATCCACTGCACGGTACCAACTGCGTATCACCTCTAGCAAAGCTCCGGTCACATTTTCCGCAAAAATCATCCATTAGATGACAAAGAAAACCGAGGAAAAACAAAAATAAAAGCAAATTTTTCGCGAGTAAACAAATAACACGACTACTCTTTACAAGAGAGAAAACTGACTGAATGTCTCGATGCGGAATTTATCTCTCGGACTCAAATCAATTTGAGCTGCATTTCCATCATTTACTTGTTTCTTCCTAGTACGTGCCGGAGCATGCTTATATACTCCGTCAGGAGAAACTTTTTTTGCCCCACTTTCAAATTTTTCAAACTGATTTCTCATTTCAGCTAAATAATCATATAAAAAGTTATATAAATCATCACACGTTTCAAGGTCTAATTCTTCTTTTTGCAGCCCTTTACTGGTACATCGAAAAACTTGAAGAATATCATTCCAAAAAATAAGCATAAATACAAACTCAAACTTTTGCCTTTTTGCTCGAAATATTTTGTGCTTCTAGCCCTTTTTGGCTTATATCTTCAGCGATGTTGTCTAAAGCATCTAAAATTTTTGAATAGGATTGTAATATTGCACTTGTAGAGAAAAAAGATCAGTAGTAACTAAACAAAAAATGTGAAAGAAAAAAATAAAACACGTTTTCTAAAAATCGCTAGTACAGAAAAGGAGGCGGGGGCCCCAAGCACGTGGGGTCCCCAAGCAAGTGGAGGCCCCAAGCACGTGCTTATATGCTTAATCCGCCACTGCCTTTGAGTATTGTTTACCAATCTGACAATGAAAATTTAATTATGGCATGTTCTTCCATCAATATTTATGAATTCAATTTTAAAAAAGCTGACTTTTTAAAGTTGAATGAGAATTTAAGGAATAAATTACGACGACCTTATTATTTTTTTTAATAATACGAGTAATTCATTTGATGAGTGCATTAAATTTTTCTATGGTGAACTTTTTTCGGCCATAGCATTGTCGGTGCCATATACAAAAAGGTACGTTAATAATTCCTCGTACCCTTGGTACACAAAGGATTTAAAAAAAATTCGTAATGGCCGTAATAGGGCGTGGAACAAATACGTTTGCAGCCAGGACCGAAATGACTTACAGTTGTGGACAAAACAATAGGGTCAGAAATAACTTAGAAATATACATTAAATTTTTTGGAAACCCTTGTACGATATCAAACGAAAACTTTGGGGGAATTATTTATAGGTATTACTAGCTCCGAAAATGATTGGTTGGCAACTTTGAAAACTAACGGTAAATTATTTATACCTTCAATATTACGAAAAGCAGCAGTAGCACGTGGACAAAACAATAGGGTCACCGCTTTAATACAATTAAATTATTAATTTTGTGATTAAAATAGATATTGTGAGTATTGTTTTTAATAATTTCAGTTATATATTTGTTTATTAAGAAAAAAAAATCATATTAGGACGTTCAAATATGGGCCGAACCAACCATTTTACAAAAGAAGCTTGCGCTATCATTAAACAATTACGTAATGAGAAAAAAGCCAACGAAAAGTATCTCGATCGATTAATCGTTTTCAAAACGTTGTATACATAGGCCTTGAAAAATCGTTTGTTGTTGAATTTTACATATTTCGCCAGTTGTCACTATACTAAGGACCTGCTTAATCAATATGGGATATAGTGAACAACAAACGATTTTGTCTATGCCAATAAGTCAGAATCGGGCACTTTTCGCCCGATATCCGATATTTCTAAGTTATTTCTGACCCTATTGTTTTGTCCACGACTGTAGTTGCTTACCAGCGACTTTTCCATGAATTTAAGGATAAGTCGGCTTTAGTTTATTCTGAATATTTGAAAAATAAAGCTGAATATTCTTCATGACCCCAAGCATTTTTGGGGTTTTATTAATACAAAAAAAAAAGTGTGTGGGTTTCCATCTGAACTCAGAACAGTTGATGGGCTCACTAGCGACCCACAAATTATAGCTTGGTTGTTTGCTAATTTATTTAAAGAATAATTCTACGGAATTATTTAGCCCTGAGATCAACTATTTTGAATATATGGATAACGACCCTTTAGTTTCGTTTAATGAGATATCTTTCTCACCTGAACTCATAGAGAAATATATCTCATCTGTTGATGATGACTTCAGCTCCGGACCTAATGGTATTCCTGCGACAGTACTAGTTAACTGTAGTTCTGTGCTGAGTCAACACCTCAGTTTCTTATTTAATAAATCGATTGGAGATAGCTAATTTAAGCTAAGTTTATTAATTGAATAAAGCGCAAAAAATTTAAAAAAAAAAAAAATTTTTTATGAATTCCTTCCACTAAAAACCAAAAATTTCGAAATTTGAACTTTCACCTCTTTTTAAAAGTATTTATATCTAAGCCTCAAAGCCTCAATCTTATATATGTCATAGCTACAGAAATTACCTACCAAAATCAAAAAACTTTGCTCAAATATCTTTACCCGTTCAAAAGTTATGATTTTAGCAACTCGAAATCGCAAAAGGCGCCACTGTGCGTCGGCAGGAATATTTGATTTGGTTTTGCCTAATATAGTTAATAACATTGTCAGTGGTAGTGTTAGCATTAAGACGTGAAATGAAAATCGATTTCAACCTTGGCAATGCTTGCAAGGAGACAGGTGCCACAGAACCACCAATCGTAACAACACCTTGCGGATTAGGAATAACAGAAATGGATAGAGTAGTATCGATAGTGGAGGAAAGGGGTGGAGGGTTATTTATAGCAGCAGTAGCGGGAAAGTTGAAAGTAGACGGAGAGGTATTTAGAGGGGGATCTAAGGCAGTTACTTTACGATTAACAGCTGTGTCGCTCGCCCGCTCCCCCACACTACCCAAGTTCAGATTCGACTTACGATTCTTATTTAATTTTCGTTTAAGTTTTCTTTTCTTCTTCAGGGAAATAGCTTGCTTGGGTAGAGTAGAGATCGAAGGAGTAGAAGAAAAAACCATAGCAGCCTCAGTAATAGTTTTATTTTGAAGCGAACTAACATCGGGTGAGACAGCCTCATTAAGGCTTTTTTCAATTTGGGGAGTTATGTCTAAATAATTATTTAGAATATCTCTGAAATTCATATTCATATTGTTAAGATTTTCCCCAAATTGTTTAATTTTGTCGAAAAAGACCGACGGGGACAGGGCCCTGCAAGATGGACAGCACCAATGCAGGCCGAACGTTTAGAAGATAATAAATCAGTAATAGTGTTAGTTAGGCCTGCACAAGAGGCATGAAAGACCTGTTCACAGGGATCTGAATAGGAAAACATGGCATTCAATATATTTTGACTTTTATATTGATCTCTTAAACAGCAAGCTAACAAGTTTTCAGACGAAAAATAATCCATCATGAAAAAAAGAAAAGAATAAGTTATAATGAAAAAGTATTATTTTTATATTGACCTAAAATATTTTTAAAAGCGCTTACAACGGGTTAATATTGTGAAAAATATACCCGTTGAACAGCAACAACAACCAATTGAGATTAAGGTAAAGCAATGTAAGCGGACAAAGCAAGAAAGGGAATGAAAAAAACAAAACTGATCACTGCTTTACACTGCTTGTAGAAAGAAATGTATTCACGTACGTATGTATGTTTACATTAAAGAATAAATTGAAGTATGCAACTACAAAATTATATCAAAATCAAATTTCTACCAACACCAATTATTTCACTGTAACAATTATGTACGTAAAAAAATAAAATTATTATTATTCCAAATGATTAAACAGAAATAAAATATACGTATTAAAAAACAACACAAAAACACAACCGACACTGACAAAGAGACGAGACCTTATACACTGTATAGTGAGCAAGATGTTAAAGTAGCTGTTACTCAGCTTAACTAACGCAGGCCATACATCACTCAACCAGAAATTGTAGCAAAGACACTAAAAAAGCTACAACTTCCAATGAAATTTTTAATTTAATCAAATTAAAAAGAAACAAAAGGAGAGAGTGGCAAAAACTGGAACCAACACCAACAGCCCTAAAGTCAGCTTTAAGGATCTCTACAAAAAGAAAAAGGTCTTTAATACTACCTAGAGAACGTTTGTCCAACCCAATCATCAAACTATTCGTTATGGAAAGCAGCGAAAAAAATCAAAACTCCTCAACAATCTGAGTCACCTATTCGCCTCTCCCTAGGCAATTGGGCTAGATCAGATTCTGAAAAGGGAACCGGCTTTGCTGAACATCTCTACTCGGTATTTAAGCCAAATCCACCAAAAAATAGCTTCCAACTTCATTCCTTGAACAGTGATATAACACCGCCTTTTTTAGCAACCGCATATAACTTTAGTGGCGCTTCTTTTTTTTGAATACTGGAATTTTTATTAGAAAATTAGGATTTTTATATCGAAAAGCTTATATCGCTGTAAGAAAAAAAAACACAATTTTCGCTAAGTAAAGTCGCATGTTTTAAAAAGAAGCTATGCTCTATAGCCAGATGACCATGTTGTGTTTTCAAAATAGTAATCAGAAGTTTTACATAACCAATTTATAGACTAAAAAACAGAAAATGCTCCAAAATTTTATATCGTTGGAGATATTGTTTTATGTTCTATTGAGCCCACATATACTGGTTTGTGCGCCCAAAATAATTTGGAAAGGTTGGACAGTTTAAATTTGATCCTATCTGAATCTACTTTAGCGTCATGATAACATTTCTCTGTTAATTCTCTGTTAAAGCTCTGTTAAGTCAGATGGTTTGTGTTTTTGCTAATTGAATTCGACTTCACGCTCTTAACTAATGATATGGCTACTGCTCCTTTTAATTGCATGACTACTCTCATTAACAATTACGATGCATATAACATTAGCTTGTCAAAAGGACAACTCAAGCTTAGATTGAAAAATAACTATAGTTAATTTTGTAGCTTAATGGTTGTTGGTGTTTATGTTTATGTTGTCCGAGCCCCCACAGCATGACAGGCAAATTTTTTCCAACATTTATGCCTTGAACCATATTAATAAGTTCATACAATTACATTCATGCAATTGTATGCTTATCTACATACATGTAGGAATGGAACGTAATAGACAAAAAGGGACTAGAAGTGAACGAGAGTACTAACATGAAATGCAACACTGAATTAGAAAGCTAGAATTGACTATGAGACATACAGTGGCGAACAGTAAAATTCGGACAAACAAAAAAAATTTAATAAAATCCTTTAGGAACTAAATTTTTTATCGATTCAAAAAACTGATGCAATGATCAGAGAAGCAACAAATTTTTACTGAAAATATTTTGCTGTAGGTTGAAAAACCACACCATAAACATCTATTTTTAGCAAAAAAAGTGAAATACTATATGTCCTTTACTGATAAAAAAAGTTTTTGGTAAAATGTTGTAAAATTTTATTTTTAAGAAACTAATTCTAAAATATTTACAGCAGGTATTTTAAGAACTAATATTTAGGATTAACAAAACGGGTATAAATATTTTGTTGTTCCTCCCTTCGCTTTTATGACCGCCATAACTCGTTGCGGCATGGAAGAGATCAAATTTTTCTAAAGATCTTGCAAAATGCCTTCGTACCAAACATTTTGAATTATTCTGTCTAACTCGCGTAAATTAGTGGGCTTGTGGCTGCTACCTGCATCTTAATTATGTGCCAAAGATTCTCAATGGAATTCAGATCGGGACTATTGCCTGGCCACGATAAAGTTGAAATGCAAAGTTCATTCAAATAATTCTTTACCTGTAAAAGAAGAAGAAGAAAAAAGGATGAAAATTTTGGGTTATTATTAAGTACAAAATAAGGATTCACAAAACACTAATACTTACCAATTGCGCTCGATGACAAGGCGCATATTCATCTCGAAGAATCACGTTGTCCACACGCGAAAAAAGCTCTTCAATAGAAGGTTCCAAGTTTTCTATCAGGATGTTTTTACAGTCGGCTGCTTTGACAGTTCCTTCAATCAAGGCCAGTTGTCCAACTTGGTAATAAGAAAAGCATCCCCAGCCAATCTACTAATAGGTTGCCTAAATGTTCTTAGGGTGCACTCGTCGCTATAACGCTCTCCAGTTCTTCGGCGCACGTCCAGCTTTCCATCGGGGCCGGATATGTTGAACTTTGATTCATCTGAGAAGATCACATTCTGCCAATCAGATACAGTCCACATTTTGTGCTGGTTGGCCCAATCCAAGCGTTTCCGACACATTTGATTGGTCAAAAAAGGCTTTTTAGCTAAGGAGACTGATTCTAGCGGCCAAACTAGCGGCCGTAAAAGAAAAAACGTTGCCACGGCTTAACTAATGGACCGATTCTGATGAAATTTGGTATGGAGATGGATTGAATCATAACAAAGGGGTTAACAAACTTTTTGTTTTTTTATTGGGCGTGGCACCGCCTCAAATAAGAAAAAACGCTGTCACGGCTGAACCGCTTCACCGATTCTGATGAAATTTGGTATGGAGATAGATTGAATCGTAACAAAGGGGTTAAAAAACTTTTTTCTTTTTTATTGGGCGTGGCACCGCCTCAAATGAGAAAAAACGCTATCGCGGCTGAGCCACTTCACCGATTCTGATGAAATTTGGTACGTAGACAGATTAATTATCGGCGAAAAATATTTTTTATAAGTGGGTGGTGCCACTCCCCTGACAAGAAAAAGCGTTGGCATTGTTAAACTAATACACTGATTTGGATGGAATTGGGTACAGAGTTAGATTGAACCCTAAGGAACGATATTTGTTTAAGTGGGCGGTGCCACGCCCATAACCAACAATTATGTTTTCACAGCTAAACTAATGGACCGATTTTGCTGAAATTTGTAATGGAGATAGCATGATGCCATAGTTTTTTATATATTTGAAAGCGATGACAAAAAGTAGCTCTTGTTTTATGTCAGGTATCAGTACCCACGGTGGTCTTTAAAAAATTTTAATTTTTCGAAATACCACCCGCGATTTTTTTCAGGGATAATGTTGGGGGACCCTTCCAGTGTCAAAATCCGCGAACCGCGAAATCGAACGTCCAGCCGTTTTTTTCGACCTTTTTATTTTTTTAACGATTTTTTGAGTATATCTCGGTGTTTATATACATTAAGAGCGGTTAAAAAAAAACTTTTTGATTTTTTTACGATGTGGCAGTGGATAACTATAGCCCTATATGTCTTGACAAAACAACCCATAAGGATTTTCATCAATTTTGAAAACTGGATTGCAGCCGCCTGTTTTAAGTTGCCTACCCATTTTCGAAAATATTGATTTAAAAAATGGTGCAAGCTAAAGAGGTTATCAAATTTTGCAACAAAGTGGGTATTATTTTCAAACTATTATCAATTGAGGAATTCGAATCCGTGATCAGTGTTTCTTCGTCTTCTTTTTTTCTTCTAAAAAAATTGGAAATTGTCCGGACAAAATTTAAAAAATGCCGATTTTCACCTTTCAAGTTGCAAAATCTTGATATAATACTTTACCGCCGATCTAGTGGTACATTATTTTTAATGTATCTTTTTTTTGCTCAAGAGAAAATCGTAAACCGCATATCAATATCATCTTTCAAAACCAAGATATCTGCATTTTTCTAAATTAATAGACCTGAAATTTTTCGGTTCGGCGTTGACATATGTATATACATACATATTAAGCTGATTCAAAATTTTTTTTTGTTCTAAACAGCTATTATCGATCTAGGAACTTGAATCCGTAATTAGATTTTCTTCTTCTTCTTTTTTTCTTATAAAAAAATTTAAAATTGACCAAAACAAAAAATACCGATTTTCTACTTTCAAGTTGCAAAATCGGCCCATATTATACTACCACCGATCCCATTGTACAATATTTTTAATGTAACTTTATTTGCTTAAGAGAAAACCGTAAGCCGCATATTAATATCTTCCTTCAAAACCAAGATATCTACATTTTTTTAAATTAACAGATTTGGCACAATTCAACTATTCTATACATTTTTCTAGGATTTTCAAAAATTTCTTGGTTTTGAAATAAGATATTGATATGCGGTTTACGGTGTTCTTTTAAGCAAATAAAATTACATTAAAAATTTGTATAACGGGATCGGTGGTAATATAATATGGGCCGACTTTGCAACTTGAAAGCAGAAAATCGGTATTTTTTGTTCTTTTTCGGTCAATTTTAAATATTTTTATAAGAAAAATAGAAGAAGAAGAAAATCTAATTACGGATTCAAGTTCCTAAATCGATAATAGCTGTTTATAACAAAAAATCAGCTTAATATGTATATATGTCAACGCCGAATCGAAAAATTTCAGGTCTATTAATTTAGAAAAATGCAGATATCTTGGTTTTGAAAGATTATATTGATATGCGGTTTACGGTTTTCTCTTAAGCAAATAAAGATACTTTAAAAATAATGTACCACTAGATCAGCGGTAAAGTATTATATCAAGATTTTGCAACTTCAAAGGTTTTTAATTTTGTCCGGACAATTCCCAATTTTTTTATAAGAAAAAAGAAGAAGAAGAAAAACTGATCACGGATTCGAATTCCTCGATCGATAATAGTTTGAAGCTAATACCCACTTTGTTGTAAAATTTGATAACCTCTTGAGCTTGCACCATTTTTTAAATCAACTTAAAACAGGCGGCTGCAATCCAGTTTTCAAAATTGATGAAAATCCTTATGGGTTGTTTTTTCAAGACATATAGGGCTATAGTTATCCACTGACACATCGTAAAAAAATCAAAAAGTTTTTTTTTTAACCGCTCTTAATTTATATAAACACCGAGATATACTCAAAAAATCGTTAAAAAAATAAAAAGGTCGAAAAAAAACGGCTGGACGTTCGATTTCGCGGTTCGCGGATTTTGACACTGGAAGGGTCCCCCAACATTATCCCTGAAAAAAATCGCGGGTGGTATTTCGAAAAATTAAAATTTTTTAAAGGCCACCGTATACCATAAATGAACGTCCATTAATTACGTGAGTCAAAATAGGGGGGAGTGGGTCAGAGAATTTACATTATTATAGCAGATAACAGATTGTATCATATCAATTATTTAAAAAATTAAATTTAAATCTCACGGGAGGGGGAACGGGTCCCGCCAAATCTCACCAAATCTCAACAAAGGGAAAGGGGGGTCCAAATTTTCAAAAAAACACCTCTTGTAATTAACCGACCAGACGAGGTCAGCCGTTAGCTCGGAAATATTCTATTTACTTATATGTATGTATTATTTTACATACTTTCGCAATTTATGAGGGCTGATAAGCTCAGTAATGTTGAATAAATAAATAAATAAGTCCCTGCTAACTTTTCTGGAGACGAGTTCATTATTAAATTATATATTAATTATACATAATATTAATCTATAATAATGTTACTTAGTATAAGATTTTAAAACTTATTGTCAGTCTCTAAAGAGAAGATTCAATAAAAAGAAATGAAGTTAAAAAAAAACTTAACCGTTGATTTAAAAAACTATATTGATTGCTGTAGCCTGCAGTAAAAGAAATTTGATCGAGAAACCTACCCTAATTCATGACCGCTAGTCAGAAAAATTCCATAAAGTTAAAAAAAAAATTGTTCGTGCCGTACAATATCATGTACTTCTATTTGAATGAAAGGTGCGTACCTTATCTTTCACAACAAAAATATAGAATTTCGACCAAAATACAAAATAAAATATCACTTTAATTCAAAAAAGAAATCATTTCAATGGAGAAAAACTTAAAAAAATATTTCAATTATTTCAGTATATTTTTTTTTATTTTATATGTCGAAATTTTTTGTTTACATATTTTATAAATATTTTTATTGCAAATTACATTTTAGCTTTGTTATTGATTTTTGACACCAAAATTTTTAAAAACAAAATTACATGTTTTAGACCAAAAAACCAAACAAAAAATCACTTCAATTCATAAACAAGAAAAAAAAATTAATCCGTTTAATCCAAAAAAAACTTAAAAAAACAATTTCAATTCATATCATTATTTCTATATTTTTTTTTTTCAATATTTTTATTTTAAATTGCATGGTAGACTTGAATTTTAACTTTGTATTGACTTCTGATAAACAAATTTTTAGAAAGGAGAAAATATGTTTTTGACCAAAAACCAAAAAAAAAAAATTACTTCAATTCATAAAAAAAAATTTCACCAAAGCCGGTCCATTAGTTTAGCTGTGAAAACATAATTTTTGGTTATGGGCGTGGCACCGCCCATTTAAACAAATATCTTTCCTTAGGGTTCAATCTATCTCTGTACCCAATTCCATCGAAATCAGTGTATTAATTTAGTAGTGACAACGCTTTTTCTTGTCAGGGGAGTGACACCACCCACTTATAAAAAATATTTTTCGCCGATAATTAATCTGTCTACATACCAAATTTCATCAGAATCGGTGAAGTGGCTCAGCCGTGACAGCGTTTTTTCTCATTTGAGGCGGTGCCACGCCCAATAAAAAAGCAAAAAGTTTTTTAACTCCTTTGTTACAATTCAATCTACCTCCATACTAAATTTCATCAGAATCGGTGAATCGGCCTAGCCGTGGCAGCGTTTTTTCTGATTTGAGGCGGTGCCACGCCCAATAAAATAGCAAAATGTTTTTTAAACCCTTTGTTATGATTCAATCTATTTCCATACCAAATTTCATCAGAATCGGTGAAGCGGCTCAGCCGTGATAGCGTTTTTTCTTATTTGAGGCGGTGCCACGCCCAATAAAAAAACAAAAAGTTTGTTAACCCCTTTGTTATGATTCAATCTATCTCCATGCCAAATTTCATCAGAATCGGTCCATTAGTTAAGCCGTGGCAACGTTTTTTTTTTTTACGGCCGCTAGTTTGGCCGCTAGAATCAGTCTCCTATCGGCTTTTCGTCGATTTCTTCATATCACAAAAAAAAAAGTTAAGAACACAAGTCAGAAATTATCAAAAAAAAAACAGCAGTTTTTGAAATAACACTTTGTTTCGAAGACACTGCCAACAATCGTAAAACAAGTTAAAATAAATGGAAATTTTTAAGAAAATTTTTAAATTTCTCAAAACTTGGAAAATAATTGATATGGTAATGCCTTATTTGACAACTTTTTTTGTAAAACAATTGTGATCACGTTGCCGAACACAAACTAACGAGAACAAACTAAGCGAGAAAATGATACGTAATTTTCAAGAGAAATGTAAAGTTTAAAATAAATACAGGATAATTACAGGATTTTTCACAAAAACACAGGAGTCATTTTTATACAGGATATTCGCTGAAAATACAGGAGTATCCTGTAAAATAAAGGATAAATGGCATGGTTAAGTATGCAGTAAGTAGGGTCCTGCCCTCCAATAACGAAATATTGAAATTGGTTCATCACAACAAAGAACCCGCGGTTATGCCCAGGAGTGGTTTTGAGATACTAGTTGTAAGTAGACCCATCGGCGACCAAATCTAAATCTTCAAAGAATATTCCCACTGGTTTCGTACCAAACTTATTCCACCATTGAAGAATTTTTGAGGGGAGGGATGGCGGTAAGTTTTGCAACTGCCTAGGGGCGGCAAATTTCTAAATCTGGGCCTGCATACAATAGTAGCAATAAAGTCTTTAAAAATTAACTTGTATATTTGGAGATATGACGATTCATCTGAAATTTTAACCAATTTTTGTTTAAAAAACCCTTATTTTTTCAAAAAACTGTGTTAATGACCTATAACTTTTTTAGAATTTTAAGAAAGCTTAATATATTCCTTTTCAAATGGTATATCGTTTGTTAAAAATATTTTTATATTAACCTCCTTTTTACCGGAAAACAAAAAATTTATTCAATTCAATTCAATTCAATGTGAATATGTTTTAATTGCAATTAAAAAAGCACTGGTTAGTAAACCTCTAAAACAAAAAAGTAAAAATCAAAATCTAACCCAACTTAAATCATACAATTCAATTTTATTCAGTCTATATATACAAAATCCTTACAGACTAGCAAATTATATTAAAAATAAGATAACAATTGTAATAATAACTATAAATATGTTTTAACTTTACGAATAACAGTTAATTAAATACTTTTTAAACTCTAATTTATTTAAACAAAAATCTAAGCTATTATTAAAACAGAGTCTGTTGAACTCCATTAACACCCTATTTAATGGTTCATTTAACCTGTAATTGGTTCTATGAATCTTTACATAAAAGACAGTAGGATTACGCAAGTATCTTGCAGGTACATTAAAGTTAATTTTTTCCAATAGGAAACTACAATCTATATTGCCATTAATGAGATCAAAAAGAAACATCACAGATAGTATCGAACGCCTACTTTCAAGAGACTTAAGATTCAATAGTAAGCATCGCGTACTATAAGATGGGATTGGTTCAAAAAAATTTAAAGACCTTAAGGCAAATTTAATAAATTTCTTTTGAATGCGTTCAACACGGACAGAGTGAACAGCATAAAAGGGGCTCCAAATAAAGGCAGCGTACTCAATTTTGGACCTAACAAATGAAGTATAGAGAGCTTTCAAAGTGTAAGGATCATTGAAACCAGAACTGTGTCTTCTAACAAAAGCCATTATAGAATAAGTTTTAGGAATTAAATAATTTAAATGTTCAACAAAAGAAAATCCAGTGTCAAACATAACCCCTAAATCCAAAATCTTTTTAACGCAAGAGAGTCTAGTACCACCAATAGTATAGACCGACAAGCAATTAGAAACTGACTTAAAAAAAGAGACATGAGAGCATTTATCAACATTAAGAGACAAGCAATTCATTTTCAGCCAATACTGAACCCTATCAAGGTCTTCCTGTAATGCAAATATGTATATCTAAACAAGTCCCAATTTTTCTAAAAATTGTTAAGTCATCCGCATAAAGTAAAAAATTAGAGTTTACAAAGCAACAACTAATATCATTAATTAGTATTTTATGTGATACTTTATCAAATGCCTTCTCATTCAACTGTCGAAGAGAGAGGTTGTGCTTTTTGTTTGCGCTCATCTTAATTTGCTTTATAGTGTCAAAGTTTTAATTTTTTCATTTGCTAATATTTTCTAATGGAGGCTGCTTGTGGAAAGTGTTTCAAAAATTTTTCACGAAATGAAGCATTAATTGTTCCGTGCAAGGGTTTCTGTGGAAAGCTGTTTCATGGTGGTTGCTGTGAGGTGAAGCTCAGTGATTATGATGTAAGGCTGCTTGAGCTAAATCGCCACTTGGGCTACTATTGTTTGTCTTGCGTGGATGTTCTTGTTGAAATTAAAAAAAATCATGATGCTTTGTTATCTGCTGTGAAGTTGGAGATGCATACTATTTCTGAATTATTTATTTCTAAGTTTGAACTTATTAATAATCTAATTCATGAAAATTTAAATTGCACTAGGGATTTTGTACGTCATAAAATTAATGCTACTGACAAAATGGCTACTCTGAGTAGTGTAAAAAAGAGCAAGGAGAGTAATATATTGAAGGAATTAACACCAGTGGGTTTTGCTGTTGCTGTTACCGATGCCTCTGCTGTTATTGCTGCTGTTCCTACGTTGTCTGTGTGTGGTTCTCATACTCAAATTGATTTTGACAATTTGAGTAATTTCACAACTACAAATGCTGTTTCTAATACATGTGTGAAAACTACATATTCGCAAGTTGCTAGTTTGCAGCCTGCGCCTTCTGCTTTCTTGTTTGCTGATTCTGCTGTTGTTGCTAAAAATGGTAGTGGCGCTGCTATTTTGCCTAACTCAAATCTGATTTCTAATTCAAATCTAATGCCAATTGGAACAGAAGGTCGTAAGTTGCCTACAAATAATCCTGCGATTGTTATTGGAAATGCTGAAAATAGTGACTTGGAGGTGATTGTTGCAAAAAAATTTGTTCATATAGCATCTTTTAAACCAACATTGTTGGAGACGGATATTGTTTCTTATGTACACAAGTATACTGGTATAGCTACGTCAGATATTGACTGCCGAAAACTGATTAAAAGTGATGCTGTTTTGGAAGATATATACTGGGTGAATGTTAAGATTGGTGTACCGCCTCAGCATTTTGATAAATTGCTAGTTCCTGGCCTATGGCAATCTGGAATTAAAGTTCGTCCATTCAAGAATTTTTTTCCCAATCTGAAAAATCGCCGGTTGATAAGCTAATGGCTAGATCATTTCCTCAATCGGAAAATTTTAAATTTAAGATATTGTTGGGTCACCGATTGGGAACCGCTGTACTTAGCGTTTAAATTTATGTACTTATTTTCTTTATGCTTTGAATGCACTCATTTTTTATATGCATTTACATAATCAAACATTTTATTTTAGTACTGTTTTTTCTAACATGTAAATTCATATGCATAAGTACATAACAAAATGTACTGTTAACAATTGTCTCACTAATGCACATATGCATAACTCTCATTTTTGTCTCTTATGCTTTATGCTAACTATATTCTAATTTTGTAAGAACTAGTTTTGTAAGCATTAGAGTTTTGGCAAACTAAATAAATTAGTCTGCGATTGACCTTTAATTTGAAGACGTCGCATTGAGTTATTTTTAATTGTTTTATAATTTGATTTTTTCTGCACACTCGTTGCCCGTAGCTGCAGCAATCGCAGCCGCTGCCCCTGCTTGCATTTTCGGCGCATCTTACTGCGTTTTTTGCCATTTGCCGTCGCCTTCGCTCTTGCCGTCGCAACTGTTTCTCACTGCTGCTTAATACATTTGTCTTTGCCTTGCTCACCTATCGTGCGTGAGCATTGTCGTCTGCTGCTGCTATCGTTTACTGCAATCATAGCTGCAGCTACTCTTGCGCTCTTACTCTAACTCATTTGTAAATTTGCTAATTGAACCTCGCTTCTACTATCGCCGAATTAACTTCGTTTTTGTATTGTTGAACAATTAGCAATGTCGGTCACAATGGCCATCGAAGAGCTTAAGCAGCAGAGAGCTAATACAAAGAAAAGTATTATGCGCATTAAAAATATCGTCGAAAGCAGTGGTAAAGGGGAAGGGAAAACTCTTTCCTCAGCCGAACTCAAATGTCGCTTAGGCATACTTGAATCTTATTTCAAGCAAATTCTCACTGTGCAAACGAGCATTGAAAAAATTGATACAGATGATTCTTGTCGCTCTGATATTGAAGAGCTCTACATTACCACAAAATTAGCTATTCAATTGAGATTAGGAGACGATGTACACAACGACTCAATGTCGGATGTCACCTGTTTCATGCCTATGCCGCATTCTAAATTACCACAGTTAAAACTGCCAACATTTAATGGCAAATATTCAGCTTATAAAAATTTCATTGTCTCTTTTACGCAAATTATTGATCGTGAATTGAATTTATCTAACATAGAAAAATTCAATTGTCTCCAAGGCCCACCCTACCATCCTCTACCCTAAAGCTTTGAAAATGCTTAAGGAACGCTACGACAACACAACTTTAATTTTCCTCGAAAATATTTCATCGCTTTTTGATTTGCCTGCAATTTCTAAACCTAGTGGTAGTCAGCTACGAAGTCTTGTCGACAACGCTTCGGCTCTATATGGTTCACTGCTGTCGTTAGGTTCGGAAAAAGAAATTTCTCAAGCCATGTTAATTTATTTGGTTTTGTAAAAAGCTGATGAGGAATCTAATAAAAAGTGGAAGCAGTCACTAGAATTTAAAGAGTTGCCAACTTGGAACAGTTGTAGAATGATTTTAGAGAGACATTGTCAGTATCTTGAATCAATTGAGGGTGCTAATTTCGTTGAGCCTAAAATTGATAAAATTTCTAAAAAACCACAACCAAATAGAAATCAAAATAGAGGCTATTCGTTTGCTTGCTCGAATCCAGTATGCTCTTTTTGCTCAAGCACAAATCATAAGATCAATAATTGTTTTCGATTTAAGTCGCTTGAAGTTGCCCGTCGTTTTGAAAATTTAAAGAAACTTGGTCTTTGCATTAATTGTCTCTCCAAAGGGCATCAACTTTCAAATTGCTCCTCTGCACATAGATGTAGGACCTATTCGCGCCAACATCACAGCTTATTGCATAAAACTAATCTCGTCAGCACTGCCGACAATATTTCTATTCCTAGCTATACACCAGCGCGGTCACCTGCACCTCAGTTGTCATCAACGACAACATCGTCATCATTGCCCTGTACTTCAAGAGAGGCTGCAGCTCATACGCACATGGAAAATTCGTCCACAGATAATGTGATTCTCGCCACTGCTATGG
Source organism: Meiosimyza platycephala (assembly GCA_963662105.1). Classification (NCBI taxonomy): domain Eukaryota; kingdom Metazoa; phylum Arthropoda; class Insecta; order Diptera; family Lauxaniidae; genus Meiosimyza; species Meiosimyza platycephala. The sequence continues at coordinate 67,752,385 of OY759208.1, read as the reverse complement.
TTTTGGTTCAGGATGCTTCAGGTTGCTATAATCTTGGCAGAGCTTTGTTAGATTCGTGCTCGCAGGTTAATTTTATTACCGACGAATTTTCTCAAAAATTGCAATTGCCTCGTGGCAAACATAATATCGAAATTCATAGCGTTGGAAATTCGTTTACAAATATAAAATATAAAGCTTCAACAACTATTAAGTCTCGCTTAAACAATTTTGAAATTCCACTTTCATTTTGTGTGACGTCACATATCGCATATCAGCCAGAAGCTGAAATTGATGTCTCGTCATGGAATTTGCCACCGAGCGCTGAGCTCGCCGATGAACAATTTCACAAATCAAAACGTATCGATTTGCTTTTAGGCACAGAAAGTTTCTTCAATATTCTTTCTGTTGGCCAAATTGGTCTTGGCAAAAAATTACCTGTTTTGCAAAAAACATTGCTAGGTTGGGTGGGTTCAGGTCGATATCAAAGGCCACTCAACACACAGATATCTACATGTTTGCTCACTTCTCATGACTCTATAGATGAAAAGTTAGAGCGTTTGTGGAAACTTGATGAAGTTTCAGCCACGGCGGAAGTGTGGACCCGTGAGCAGCACAGTTGTGAACTCGTGTGCACTGAAGCAGTCTCAAGAAATCCTGATGGCAGGATTGTCGTCAAATTGCCTTTTAAAGATGATCCAACTTATCTTGGTCATTCTCACGCTATAGCGTGAGAGGTTTGTAGCGCAAGAACGTCGTTTATCACGCTCACCCGAACTTAAGGCGCAATATGTTGCCTTTATGAATGAATATGAGCATTTGGGCCATATGAGTTTGGTAAAAAACCAGAATTTGAAAGAGCCTCACTTTTATATCCCACATCGTTGTGTGCTTAAACCAACTAGCACTTCAACTAAATTAAGAGTTGTCTTTGACGCTTCGTGTCGAACCACTTCACAAAAATCTCTTTATGATATTCAAATGGTTGGTCCTACTCTTCAGAGCGAATTATTTATTTTGCTTTTACGTTTTCGTCTCTATCGCTATGCCGTCACTGCTGACATCGTTAAAATGTACAGGCAGGTACTTGTCGAACCAAAAGATCACAAGTATCAATATATTTTATGGAGAAATTCACCAGATCAAGAAATTGTCACATACCAGCTCAATACCGTGACGTATGGGATGGCTGCTGCGCCATATCTTGCCGTGCGAAGTCTATTTTATTTGGCAGATCAACATGCTTCAGATTTTGCAATTGGCTCAGATGTCGTAAAATCGTCATTTTATGTTGACGACCTTTTATGTGGTGCAAATTCACTCAGTGAATTATCTCAGATAAAATATGAGGTGACAAAATTGTTGAAACTAGGCTGCTTTGAATTAGCAAAGTGGCACTCGAATCATCCAGATTACAGAGATGATAATACGATTAAAAATTTAGATATTGAAGATGCAGCACTCACAAGTCCATTAGGACTAAAATGGGACCAGAAAAGTGACTCATTTTTATTTTCTTTTGAACCAAAGCAAAATAAACCCAACTACGCTACAAAACGCACTATTCTTTCGATTGCCTCATCATTATTTGATCCTCTTGGACTCTTAGCACCAGTAGTGATTATGGCTAAAATAATATTACAAGAACTATGGTTGCTCAAATTAGACTGGGACGAATCAGTACCGCAAAATTATCACTTGGCATGGGATAATTTTCTAAAAAACTTATCATAACTCTCGCTTACCTCCATTCCAAGATATTGTTTGTCATCGAATGCACAATTAATTCAGATACATGGATTTTGTGATTCTTCCATACGCGCCTACGGCTGTTGCATTTACACTCGTGTGATTGACACCTCGGGCAAAATTTGTGTTCGTCTTCTTACAGCAAAGTCACGAGTTGCACCGACCAAAAAGCAATCACTACCAAAACTTGAATTATGTGGCGCTCTGCTTCTCTCCAGACTCTACAACAAAATAAAGGTAATTTTCGCAAATAATGATATTGATGTATATCTTTGGACAGATTCGCAAATTGTGCTACACTGGCTCAGGGTTCAATCAGCTACGCTATCTACCTTCGTTGGAAACAGAGTGTCTGAGATTCAAGATCTCACAACTGATGTCCATTGGAGGCATGTCCCAACGCAAAGTAATCCAGCTGACATTGTTTCTAGAGGCAGCACAGTGGAAGAGCTTTGCAATTCACTATGGTACACAGGCCCTTCGTTTTTAACCGAAGACATGCACAATTGGCCGAAAAATAAATGCGACAATTTAGATATGGATGAAATCAACAAAGAAAAGCGGAAGTCAGCATTCAAAATATCAGTTTTAAATAACTATATTCTTGATACTATTGAAAAGTACAGCTCTCACATGCGCAGTGTACGTATCATCGCTTGGATGTTTCGTTTCTATAGCAGACTCAACAAAGACCTAAATAGCGACTTTGTGGCAGCTTCCCTTTCCTCTCAAGAATTGCAGCATGCGCAAAATTGCATTGTATGGAATATACAACAACAGAACTTCGCTGAAGAAATTCATTCACTTAAGAAAAATTTGGCAATGAAAGGCACGCTAAAATTCTTAAACCCATTTTTTGACGTCACTGGAGGATTCAATCTACTAAAAGTTGGTGGACGGCTCGAGTTATCAAATCTATCAGAGAGCCGCAAACATCCCATTTTGCTCCCAGCTAAATCTAAATTCGTCTATGGCTACGTTCGTCATTTACATCTCAAGAATTATCACGCAGGACCCAAAGCGTTGATAGCTCTCATTCGCTTGGAATTTTGGATTGTGAACGCGCGAGATATTGCTCGGCGCGTAGTCAATAATTGTATCCACTGTGTTCGGTACAAGCCCAAATTTTTACAACAAATGATGGGGAATTTGCCAGTTGAGCGGCTAACTCCATCACGTCCCTTTGCTCGATGTGGCGTTGACTTTTGTGGCCCAATCAACACTTATCTCCGAATAAGAGGTAAGACGCCATATAAAACTTACATCGCCATTTTCATTTGTTTGGCTACGAAAGCGGTTCACATCGAAGTCGTATCAGATTTGTCCACTGATGTCTTCTTAGGAGCACTTAAGCGGCTGATCGGCAGGAGGGGCTTGCCATCAGATATCTTTTGCGACAACGCAACAAATTTCGTTGGCGCCTGCAACAAGCACGCTGAGCTGAAGGCGTTTCTCTTCAAAAAGGAGCATCAAGCTACAATCACTAAGTATTGCTCTAATGAATTTATTAATTTTCACTTTATTCCTCCCAGGGCTCCTCACTTTGGTAGAATTTGGGAGGCCGCTGTTTAATCGGCCAAAGGTCATCTCAATCGCAGTCTCATGAACGCAAGACTCATATAAGAAGAATTGACCACCGTTTTGGTCGAAATCGAATCGATTCTCAACTCTCGTCCTATATCGCCACTTTCGCCTGACCCGAGCGATTTTGAAGCATTAACTCCAGCCCACTTCATCATTGGCAGTTCGCTAAAATCGTTATCAGAGCGTACTGCAACTTCTGACATCGATCATCTTCGAAAATGGGCTCTTGTTAGCGGCATCAAGGAACATTTTTGGAAACGATGGGCTCATGACTACATCAATGAACTTCAAATACATTCGAAATGGACGAATGATCAACCTAACTTTAAAAATGACACTATGGTCATTATCCATGAAGGCAACGTGCCCCCACAGCGCTAGCAGTTAGACCGTGTTTGAAGGCACTCATTTTTTTATATGCATTTACAAAAACAAACATTTTATTTTAGTACTGTTTTTTCTAACATGTAAATTCATATGCATAAGTACATAACAAAATTTTCTGTTAACAATTGTCTCACTAATGCACATATGCATAACTCTCATTTTTGTCTCTTTTGTAAGAACTAGTTTTGTAAGCATTAGAGTTTTGGCAAATTAAATAAATTAGTCTACGATTAACCTTTAATTTGAAGACGTCGCATTGAGTTATTTTTAATTGTTTTTTAATTTGATTTTTTCTGCACACTCGTTGCCCGTAGATTTATTTTTTGCTATTTCGGTAAAGTTCTTGCGGTTAGGAAAACTCTCCTGATCCTACAGATATATTTTCAAAATATTTCAGGATTGCGTACTAAAATTAACTCTGTGCGTGTTACTATTATGCAAGTTCAATATGATGCTATTTTTTGGCTGAAACCTTGTTTAATAATGAATTTTTTGATAATGAAATTTTTGATCCTAAGGTTTTTATATATAACTATAAAGGAAATAAATTTTTGTTTAAATAAATGAAATAAAATCCTTGACCTAGTGCTTGTGAGTAGTAATTTAAAGTTTGAGTTAAGTGAATGCTCATTTCCGTTATCTGAATCAGATATGCATCATGTCCCTTTGTTAGTTGAGTTGGAACTTTATAATTTGAAGTTTAATTTTAAAGTTTGTGATTTTGAAGTTTAAATTGTGAAATTTGTTCAATAAACTGGCAAAGTCTTTTTCAATTTGTTGATTTGAATATTTGTTATAAGAGTTTTGTATCTACGATTAATGCAATAATGACAAATAATATTCCACGTGTTCAGGAGTGAGTTCACAAACTACCATGGTACACGAAAGGTCTTAACAAAATTAAGAACCTTAGAAATAAATTTCATAAGCTGTACAAAGTTACAAATGATAATAATTATAAATTGAAATATCTTCTGCATATGAGAGAATTTAACTTCTTAAATAAATTTTTATATAATAAATATATGCTACGTTTTGAAAAAAATATTAAACGTAATCCCAAATCTTTTTGGAATTTTATTAGCTCGAAAAAGACTTCTTCCTCTGTTCCTTCCAGAATGCTTTATAATGGCGTTTGGTCTAATTCATTGAATGAATCACTAAATTTTTTTGTTGAATTTTTTAATTCAAATTATGAACTCAGTTCTGTTAACAATTTTTCTGAAGCTTTGGAACATGTTCAGTCTGTTTTAGATTTTGGCGTGCTTCACGTAACGTCAATAGATATTATTCGTGCTATCTCTAAATTGAATAATTCTCAAACGTTGGATGCTGACGGGTTCTGTCCATTTTTATTTAAAAAATGTATTGGATCGATATCTGAATCTCTGAGAATCTTATTTCATAGATCTTTAAGTATGGGATTCTGTGTTGATGCTTGGAAAGTTGCGTTTATTGATCCTATTCTAAAAAGTGGAAACAAAAATGAAATAAGTAATTATAGACCAATATCAAAATTGTCTACTATTGCGAAGTTGATTGAAAGTATAGTTAAAGAAAAAATGATGTTTGCTATAAAAAATTATATTTGTCCTATGCAACATGGATTTGTACCTGGTCGTTCTACGATTACTAATCTCACAGTTTTTTCTGATTTTTGCATTAATGCCTTCTCTGATGGTTTTCAAGTCAATACGATTTATACTGACTACTCAAAGGCATTTGATAAAATTTCGCATAAATTGTTAATTGCTTAATTATTTAAGATTGGGTTTCATTCCAAGTTTTTGAATTGGATTGAATCTTATTTGAATAATAGGGTCAATTTTGTGCAAATTGATGGATGCAGATCGAAGTCTTTTATTGCTAGTTCGGGTGTTCCGCAGGGGAGCATATTGGGACCACTTATTTTTATTATTTTTATAAATGATATTAGTTATTGTTTCAGTATTGCTAAATTTCTCCTTTTTGCGGATGATAGACTTGAACAATTTGTTTCTTTGGTGCATCCAAAATAAATTATTTTTGAATATTGATAAATGTTATCATGTAACTTACAGCAAATTACCTGTTTCTTTAACTAGTTCTTACTACGTAAATAATACTATCCTAAGTTCTGTTACAGAAATCCGTGATTTAGGGATTGTATTTGATTCAAAATTTTCATTTGTAAATCATGTAAATTTTATTATCCCTAAGTGTTATTGGATGCTAGCATTTGTAAAGCGTAATAGTGTTGATTTTAAAGATCCTTATACGCGAAAAGCTTTGTATTGTGCTTATGTCAGATCTAGAATTGAATATGGCTCTGTGATTTGGTGTCCGTTTTATTCTGTTCATTCTAATAGATTAGAACAAGTACAAAAAAGGTTTTCTAAATTTGCTCTTGCCAATACAGTAGACTTCCAATATAACGTATAACGATATAACGAATTTCGATTTTAACGAACAGTTTTTCAAATTGAGACTTTTCCATTGATGTCTCTAAATTAAGAACGCTAAAAATGTTTTCCGTTCCTAATAACGAACATTGTTTAATTCAAAAATAACCGTTGTACTGAAATTACTTTTTTTTACCAGTAAAGGTGATCGCCAGTAAGAAAAGCATTGCAAAATCTAATTTAACGTTTATACGAGTTAATATATGCTATAAGAAAAGCCAGTTTCTTTAATAAAAAAACACTTCGATATAACGAATTTTACGATATTACGACTGTCCCGTGCATTAATTAGTTCGTTATATTGGACGTCTACTGTATTAATTTTCTTGATCATTTCCCATCTTATATTTCACGTTGTCTATTGATTGATCTTAAATCACTTCAATTGCGTAGAATAATTGCTTCATTATTGTTTGTGTATGACATTATTTCTGGACGAATAGATTGTCCATACTTGCTTGAGCTTATTAAATTTAAGGTTCCCTCTAGGTTACTAAGAAATTATCAATTGTTTTATTTGCCAATTTGTAGAACAAATTATTCATTAAATGCACCAATAACTAGAGCACTTAATAAGTTTAATAATATTAGTACTAGTTTTAAATTGATTTTTCTGTATCTAGAAATGTATTTAAAAATTTCCTGTTTGCTTTTTATTCTTAATTATAAAATTAATTATTCTTTATTGTAAAAAAATTTGTTTCTACATAATTTTAGTTTTAATTATATTTAATATGTAATTTTTGTTAGTCTGTAAGTAACTTTTCATAGACTGAATTTTTGAAAAAAAATAAAATAAAAATAAACGAAATGTTAGTGTTAATGGAATCAACCTGAAAACCACTTTCAAAAGCATCAAGGCAAAAATTAGAAAAGACAACTAGGTTAGTCACTGTTGATCTACCTGCAACAAAACCGTGTTGGAAAGGTGAAATTAAATGTTTTACAGCAAAATAAATTTTATCTTTGACAATAGTCACAAAAATTTTAGAGACAGTTGACAATTTGGAAATTGGTCTATAATTAGACACATTATTTTTATTACCTCCTTTAAAGACGGGCGTAATGGAAGCTACTTTCCATTTATTAACAAAAATACCAGTCTGCAAGGAACTATTAAAAAGGTAAGTCAGTGGCTCAACTAATGAAAAGCAACAACTTTTTAAAAGGATTGGCGATATACCATCAATATCAAATTTAGAGGTATTTTTAAGATCTATAATGGCCTTCAGAACATCTTCATTACCAAGAATAAGGAACCAAAAGCCATTGAAGATTGAATACTATTCAATAGTAAGGGGTCATAAGCTAACACATCAGGGTCATAATAAGATTTAAAAAAGTTCGCAAATAAGTTGACAGTATCACCAACACAATTTGAAGTAGGTATTATCAACCCAAAAAACACAAGAAGGAATATCAGAAGAATTTTTTTTAGACTTTACAAATTGCCAAAATGATTTTGGGTTATTGCTAATATTTCGTACAATTCGTAGAATATATTGCTTGTATAAGAACTTATCAAGAAATTTAAACTCTCTCATATAATGCTCATATTTTACTTTCCCAGCAGCAAATATGTGATACACAACATCGATGATTGGTTACACTCGTTGTAGGCAGTAATGCTCACAGCTTCAGGCACAACTGTAAATTCTTTTTACAAAGGGATGGCCGCTTTGTAGGCAGTTTGCCTACATCTCTATATACAAAGTGTAACAAACGAGAGGCAGATTGCCTTAAAACATCGCTTAAACTTTGCCTGTATTGTTTAACGAGTTGCCTACATCTCCACATACAAAGCATGCAGCCAATAAGCAAGACCCCTTACATCTCCATATACAAAACAGACAGCAAACAGACAGGCTGCCTACAGCTCCATATACAAAGCAGGCAGCAATCAAGCAACATTTTTTCAATAAATTAAAAAATCAAATTTATATTCAATTTTGACGATAATGAAAAAATGTATATTTATGTCAGTTGTTAGAACGTTTGCTTGGGACGCAGACAGCACGGGTTCAAACCCTAGATCAGATAATTATTTTTAATTGAATTTTACTGCATAACAATTTTTATTTATAAAATTATTTCAATAACACAATTTGATTCGGTTGAGATTTGAACAAGCTTCGTTTCTAGAATAGTTCGAGTGCGACCCCGTTCCTTAGCTACCTCGGCTACACAATGTTGATGATTAAATAGATAAAATTTAACAGTTAAATTGAAATCAGCAAATAGATAAAAATAAATCACATCGATGAAACGCATCATACAAATAAGTTACTTTTCATCGATGAACTTTCCGAGTACTCTGCTAATTTGCCGCTGGGTTATAAGCTAAATTATTACTGGCAATATAGAGTTTATGAAATTTGTTTCTTAAATTTTTTAATTTTTTCAAACCAGTGGTGTACCATGGTAACTTATGCATTTTAGTACGTAAAATTGGAATATTATTTTTACAAACTGTGTGAAAAGTGCTTAAAAACAAATCATTGCAAGTTGATGTACCATTACTATCAAATAATGAATTCCAATTAATGCCATCAGAACTATTATTTAAATTGTCAAAGTTGCATGATTTTAAATTATACCTTATTTGAGAATCCACCTTGTCAGTAGTTTTCAGATATTCGTAAAACTGAATATCCAGAACTAATGGCAAGTGGTGCATCAGATTACATTTAATATTGTTACTAACAAAAATTAAGTCTAGCAATCTACCAAGCTTGTTGAAAAAATTATTTATTTGTGCCAAAGCAACCTCAAAGAAAGAGTCAATCAAGTTAATTTCATGTGACTGATTAACATTTGATGGCATTAGCGAAGAATTATCTGAAACAAGAGACCAATCGACCCTGCTTAGGTTATAATCTATTGTCACCATTATTTTTCATTAAGTGGACAATATTATCAACATGAGCTGCATATAAACTATCATCACTATTAAGTGGTAAATAAGAAACGCAGACTAAAAGAGATTCCGAAAAACCCTCTATGGAAACACAAAGTTGATCAAGGAGACTGTTGGAATTTGAAAGATCACAATAGGAAGAAAGTAAACTGATTTTAACAGCAATGAGCACTCCACCACCTCTAGAGCAGCCCGTCAGCTGAGTCTCTGTCTTTACGGTATACTCGATATAACACAGGATTAAAAAATTCACCATCACAAAAGTCAGAGTTCAATCAAGTTTCAACAAATACAAATACATCATATTCACCATGGGAAGTATCACGACGAATATCAAATGATTTAGTCCTGATGCCAGAAACATTCTGGTAATATATTTTAAGTGGCCTATTAGAAAAATATGACATTATTTGTTTGGAGCAATTTTCCCTAAGTTCCGAAAAGGACGTACTCTAATATTACATTGCCAGAGGGAAGGATTTAAAAGCTTTTTATAATGCAAAGCAGAAATTCCCAATTTAAAATTTATAAACCTAAGATCCCCTCTGTTACTATCATTTTTTTATCAGTGGATAGCAAGTTAAATTGTTTCTATTGATTTCAGCATATTTCTCAACATAAGAAATTATATCAGAAGCTGTAACCGTAGGCTTGAAAGAAGATAAATGTACCCATTTTTTTTTTTCAATGAATTCGTATGAAAAGTATGTTTTTATGGACAAAAACAATAAAAAGCAACAACAACATGGACTGGTATAACAACAATTATTATGATATACCTTTCATTTCAAAAAATTATGAATGTATTTATTATCATCCTGTGCCGCTTCTTTTGTTTGGTTTATCTTTACAATTAAAACATTGGTTGTTACTTTAATGAAGAAAGGACATAATACAGTGTACCACGATGCCAACTTTGGACATATAGGATGTAAATCCTGAGCCGCGGCCGAAGGCCACCCACTTACCCTAACTGTTACATGGAATTACTGTGGCTAGCCAAGCCAAGACTAAAGCGATTTTTAAGCTCAAAAATAGTATGAAGGAGACGTTTCCCAACATATATTCGCGATAAGCATGCTGCATGCTGTGACATACTAAAATTTTAAGAATTACCATATATTTTATTAGCAAAATTCACCAAAGTGTATTCAATTTTTTCGATGAATCGATAATTTTAAAGCAAGAGAATAAAGCTTTCTTAAAATCTTAAAAAAATATAGGTTCTTAACACAATTTTTGGAAAAAACAACGATTTTTTAAAAAAGTTTAGTCAAAATTTTTGAAAAATCGTCATATCTCCAAAATTATATTGTAGGTTCCAAAGATTCCAAAGATTTGCTTACCATTATTGTACGCCATTAAATAGTCTTTCTTATGACACCCATATTTTTGATATCCATGAAGGAGTTTCCAACGTATAATTATTTTTACAAAGCTATTCGGAACTTCCGATGGCTGTATCTCCGAAGCCAGATCCGAGCTACACTTTTTGATTGCACATTTATCCTTAGAATTGAAAACCAAATCTACAAATTTTGGTTTATTAAACTTAAGCCGTTTTTTTACTAACTCGTATAAAAATGGAAGTTCGAACAAAATAATTTTTGAGAACTTTTACTCGCCTTTAATTTATTGTATAGCGGAATCAATGCTGGCTTTTCCACTTTATCAATGACGCTGGCTTGTTCATTTTAGATTTTGTCACATTGCTTATAAAATATGACATATGAAAGCACTTTACATGTATTTATTATAACACGATTTGAAAAAATCCACCCTACGAAAATTTTAGGTGGTATCTAATGTGATTACAGAACTGATGGCTAAAGTTGCAGTCCTAAACCCACTAATTTTAAAATTTTTAGAAAAATGTTTTTATTATTTTCATTAATTTTTGTAACACTTTTTAGTAGGATTATATTTTAGAAATATTAGCATAAACTTTTGAATTTATATATCTGATTCAACTTTTCAGATAAAAATATTTATGTACTCAAAATATCAAAAAATCGATAACATGTCGTCAGTGTTACCGAGCTAATTTACGTCATATCGAAAATTTCGTTTTAAGCTTGGCATACCTAATGCTTTAGGGTAAGCGCATATACAAGAGCATTTATTGGTAGGCCACAGTTGCCTCTCGATTATAATTTTCATTAATTCGTGAGGGCTAGCAAAGAATTATATATTATAGAACTATTTTTTGACGATAACTGACAAGTACCATAGCATGTCAAGCAGTAAAATTAACTGTCTTACAACTAGGGTTGTCATACGTACTGATTCTATGAGTACATGTACATATTTTTACTAATTTTCTTTAAAAATACTGATTTTTCGAGATTCTGAAATCAGTACGCAAATGTACTGAGTTTTAGCAATTTGTACTGATTTTAAGATTCTATTTAAATTACTAAATAATTCCATATTTAATATTTAATTATTACCTGCAGCGTAACTAGAAGTCAGTAAAATGGATCTTGTTTTGTAGCATACTTAATTAACTTTGTTTCTTTTCTAGAACATTGTCCAATCCGAAAAATTCTGCCTTTTTTTTAGTAAATAAAAACAATTAATTAGGTAAAAAATTTTGTACTGATTTTTTTCGTTGAATATACTTGAATGTACTAATTTTGCGTATCAAAAATCTGACAACCCTACTTACAACCAGGGGAAATGTGATTTTGGCTTATTTGCACATTGGAGATTTTAACAATGACGTACAATTCCCTCTACTCTGCCATTTTGTATTTTATTATTATTTTTTATTTTATTAAATTTAATTTACATGAAGTTTTTTGAATATCTTCTATCGTTTTTTATTTACATTTTATAAATAAATAATTAATTATTTTACATTTGAGCTAAATTTGAGAAAAGTAATTTTTTTGCTACCAAGCAACCAGTAAAAATACTTCTTCGAAAGATTCAATTTTTGATTCACAACAAACGCATACACATAGCCATTAAATAACGATTGCATTTTGTGCTCTCGCCACGTAAACGAAATTCGAATTGTTCTATATTTTCCATAGTTAAAAGCTCATTTTGTTTCCAATTCTTCCAGCAACTGCTGATGTTGATTCGGTTCCAAACAGGCTAAAGGCCCAACTAAACCATGCATGCTTTGACTGCAGTCAGCTTCTGCAACTGTGCGAATACCCACAAATCATATATCAAAACTACAACGTACTTAACAAAAAGTTTCGTTAAATTTCTACAAATGTCATTTCCTTAAGGAAAGAACGAAACTGATCGCACTTTCTGTACGGAATCAGTTGGCTATGAATGTATACAAAAAAAAATGTATTTGCAATGGATCCAGAAATAGAAAATGCATTTATTTTTAAATTAATATAAAATGGGGAAAAAAGAAAATGTTTATACAATAAAATAAACGTATTTTATTATAATCGAAATGTAAAAGGAGTGCAGTTGCAGAAATATGCAATTTAATATACACACACAATACATACAACAATTTGATTTTTTTTTTAAGCATAAGCCAACGCTCAGGGGATACACCCTATAAATGCAATGCACCGTGTTGGTTTAAGAAAAGGAGAAAAGTTAGAGGGAAGGGGGATAGATGGAGTAGTGTCCGTGAACATTCATCTTGAATTTTCCGATGTCAAAACTGTCGGGGAAGACAAACGCAGGCGGAATGTTCCACAACTTAATCGTGCGAAATGTGATGTCCTGTTGAACACCGGTGTAACACAAAAGGGAAGGGTCTGATGAGACGCCCGAGTACTGCGAGAAAAAGTTCGGACTGAAGGGATCAGTTCATGAATCTCTCTAGCGCACTTCCAGTTAAAGTACCTATAGAAAAGGGTCAAACACCCTACGTTACGTCGGTGGTGAAGAAAGTCGATGGAGGAGTTGACAGATTCATTACCTATTAGTTTCATCACACGTCGCTGAACACGATCTAGTAGCTCCAAAGTAGTTTTTGTAGCCCCGGCCCAAATGTGTGAGTTGTAATCCAGTTTGGGTCTAATATAGGTGAAGTAGACAGTACGAAGATCAACAGGTGTGAAGTATTTCTTACACCGTTTCAAAAAACCAATACACTTGGCCGCTTCTTTCGACACATCGATCTGTCTCCCTAAGGTCTGATTGAACCGATATGCCCAGAACGTCAAGAGTTGTTGACCTCGCAATATCTAAGTCAGTCATATTAAGGGAAGGAAGGGGGTAATCCATTCGTCTGTGAGACATGAGACAACACTGGGTTTTAGCAGCATTAAAATTGACTCGGTTATTATGACCCCACTCGGTGATTTTGCTGAGGTCACAAGCTAGTGAGTCATACATATGCCGGCGTTTACTTTCAACTTCTGTAGAGCTTGGGCGCTTTTTGAAGCAAAAAGAATGACAAATGTTGCTGTCGCAAAGGAATGGATTGGGTTGGTAGTCAATGACAGAAGGTCATCGATAAAAACCAGGAAGAGGGTCGGAGACAGGACGGAGCCCTGGGGAACTCCAGCATTAATGAAGTGTTCATTGGAGGTGAATCCGTCCACCACAACACGGATAGAGCGATTACTGCAGAAGCTCGTAATCCAACGAGCGAAAGAATCACCAACACCAAAGGCAATTAGTTTTGATACAAGGGCGCGATGCCACACTCGATCAAACGCCTTAGAAATATCCAGAGCGACAACCATACTTTCACCGAAAATGTGAACACATTGGTTCCATTTCTCAGTGAGAAACGACATAAGATCACCAACCTACGACCTACGAAAACCATATTGGCGATCACTAAGTAATTCGTTGCGCTCCAGATATTTCAAAAGGAGGAAGTTTATTACGCTTTCCATAACTTTGGAGAGCGCAGAGCATATCGCAATGGGTCGGTAATTATTTGGGTTGGAAACTGGCTGGACATTAGCAACCTTCCAACATGTTGGGAATATCCCACCAATGTAGGACAAGTAAAAAAGATTGCGTAATGGACGAGCCAGTGTCGAGGCACACTTTCTCAATACATGGGCTGATATGCCATCGGGACCTTAGGCATTATTTATGTTGAGGTTTGCAAGAACTTTCTTTACTGCCCTGGTTCGAAAATAAATAGGCGGCATTGACGTAGACCTACTCTGAACAGAGGGCAAAGGCTGACAGCTACTTGGGAGTGTAGCATTTTTTGCAAAGATGCTAGCCAATAGATTAGATTTATCAGCAGGGTCAGTAAATATTTGATCATTCATTAAGAGAGTTGGAACAGTTGATGAGGACTGAGTTTTCACTCTTTTAACAAATGACCAAAAACTCTTGCTATCTTTGGGTAATGAAAGGATTCTTTTGCGCACGTTTTGTTCGTAAAGAAACTTTTCGCGCTGAATTGTGGCATTACAGCAGTTTCTAGCTTCGATGCGAAGCCTTTCATTATCGGCATTCCGAATTAGCCGCCAATTCCGAAATGCTTCCTGTTTGGACCTGACTGCCGATCTACATGAGTGGACTTTGGGTTTAACGTTAACCCTTTTAAAAGGTATGAATGACCGCATACCTAATAAAATAATTTCTTGCAATCCAACCCAATTTGCTTTGTCATAAAGCCATATAATCTTCTTCGGGGCTTTGGGCGAGCCTGTATATATACTACTATATTGAAAGGCAGCGGATATAATACAACGGTCCGAGTTACCAAGAGGTGCAAGGACAGCCACGTCATATTTTTCATGATGGGACTATAACCTTCAATGCGAGGAATATACGTGGGGTCGTGCACTAGTTGAGTCAGTAAATTAGATTCGGCAAATAATTCAACTTAACGGCCTTCAGGAGTTGTATGGCTAGAATGGCGCAACCAATTAGAGTTATGGACATTGAAATCACCAGCAACAACAATTTCACTATCCGGGTACGACTCTAAGATCTTGGATATAGAATTGGAGAGAATGTCAATCTTTTCAAAGGTAGGAATCTTCCCCAAATTCGGGCTTCTATACAGGAAACAGAAATGTAAAATGTGCGATTGAACTTTGAACTTAATCCACATGGAACTAAATTCGGCATCCGTCGTGTTCAGTTGTTGTTGACACTGATACGCTACATCGTTACGTATATATATTGCGAGACCCCTATGAGGAGAGAATAGTGGTAGAAGGTGATAATCAGGTATGTGAAAATCCAGTGGATCAGCATCCCCTTACCCAAAAACCCAAGACAAAAATCACTGCCAATTGCTAGTGGAGACCAGGCCAATACTAAAGAGGTAAAGAGAATTAAGTGAGCAAGTGTTATGCCTTTGACCACTCAAGACTCAGGCTCCCAACACAACCCAGCCACAACCAACAATTAGCTTAGGATGAGGATAAGGACAGAAATATACTACCAAACAACAGCAATTGTAAAGGGGAGGGCATCGAAAAGCCCTTTACGTTGACATTAGCTCTATCGTCAACTAATCCCAAAATTAAGGGAAAAACTTCCCAATCTGGGAACACTGCTTGCGACTTGGCAGCGATGTCGGTAATGCAATTGTTATTATTGTATGCTGTAGTTTATGTTGTTTTGCAAGTTGTTGTTGTTCAATATTGCAGTATTTTTTTTGTTTTTTTGTTTTGTTAAAGCGTCGGTTGAACGGCTTGTCAGCTGTTGTTGCTATAGGTATTTATTATTTGTGTTAAATAACTTATTTTGTTATTGTTTAGTGGTAGATTGAAAATTCAGTGATGCCACATCTGCATTTGCCAATACTTTTCACAACAAGCCGGGCGAATAGTACAAAGCGAACTATTTTGGTTTTTTTTATTTCTTAAAATTTATAAAATGATCATAGGTTTGCATATTTATTGTTTTAAGTATCTTAGTTAATGTCATTTAATAACATTTTGTGAATGCATTCGATTTAATTAGGAAATATTACACATAAAATCTATGCAATTGTGGGAATATTCCATAGGTTTGCAACTGTGGCTACATTGTTTCTAAAGTTCATGTAAGTACAACATAGCCAATAAAAAGTCTTCTCTGAGTTTGTTATGCACTTGACAGACTTTTCGTTCGGATTTGACAGCAGGTTAAGGCATGCATGCATGCAGCAATGCTTAGTTTAGTTGGCCCTTAAACATCGTTTGGCTACAGCCACTGAATTTTTCTGAATAAAAAAGGCAACAACAACAACGCAAAAGACGCGGGATCGGTTGCAAATCTGTTCGTTTGGAGAAGTCAAAATAAAAATCCTTATTCTGGATTTGATGCGCTCAAATCGCCGCTTCCGTGAACGGAACGGCAATCGTATGAAAAAAATTACGTAATACGTTAATCGAATGAACATAATGGGATTATGTCATACGATAGTTCACGGAACGTAATTTGTGAAGTTTGTAAAAGATTTTGTAATAGATTTTGGAATTGAATTTGATTAAAATGTCAAAATAGATAAAACAAATTGAAATATTTGAATTTATTTATTTGATTGGAATTATTAAAAATGGATTCTTCTTAATTTTTCCTTCTGAGGAAAGTGAAAAAATTATAAGATAGTGCGGAAGCAGCTAAGAGACAAAAGCAATCCTCTTGCGTTGTCGTTACTATCAGTCTCGTTTTTGTAGATTTACATATAAAGTAGTTCCGCCTTAGAAAGGAAGCTTTTCAGTTTATGCTTTCCAGCATACATCTCCCAACTCAAATGTCGACAGCGGTGCCTCCAGTTCTAATTATTTTTCTTACATTTTTTATGTCTACCGCTATTATTCGATTGCTGTAAAATGTTCGAATGACAATTCGTATTAACAGATACAATTGCGTACTAGTTCACCGAATACACGATCCGGAATTACGAAACATGTCATTCGTTCACGTATGCCATAATGCGATACATACAATTTTACGTCACGAGTTGTACGTTCACGGAAGCGACCATTCGACCATTGGTTTCTTTGGGGCTGGCTTTTTAGTGTAGTTCAACAACTTAGTTTCTGATTTAAGCTGAGATTTAACTTTGCTTCGAAAGTTTCTATAAACGTTTTCAGTAACGTGAAATAAGTATAAACAATCGATTCCGGGGATGTAATTTTTGTTCAAATATCATTCATATTCATATCATTCTGGCAGAAACAAAATGTAAGATAAAAAAAAGGTTTAAAATATTAAAGAGTTCAGCTGGTTCAATTGCACGTCGTTTTGTTTTGAACTTTGTTTAACTATTGTTGTGTGTCCTAAGATCCTCTTTTGGGCCCTTAACACATGTTATTAACCATTGCATTGTGACTTCTTGCTTTCCCCAAATCTGCACAATTTTGTAAATCACCGCGTTGGAACGCAACGCCAACACAGCGCATCACTTGGATTTAAAATCGGTATTTTATAAATCAGTACGTAATTGCGTTAACTATGTTATGCGTTGATCAAAATCGGGACGGAGTCGGAAAAGCGGCAACGGAAACTCCCCTACAAGAAATGTCTGACTGAAACTCCACTATGTTATGCGTTGATCAAAATCGGGACGGAGTCGGAAAAGCGGCAACGGAAACTCCCCTACAAGAAATGACTGACTGAAACTCCAAAACATTGATAATGATTTTCACTTTTACTAACACATAAATAAATACTTTAACTATGTATTAAATGAAGGCAGAGAAAAAGACACTGTTACGCTGCGCAGATCTATGGCATTGAAGCAGTAGAAGGAAAGAGATAGAAATAGATATAGAAAATTTGACATTTAATAAAAAAAAATAAAAAGATTGAGTTTGGAGAAGAAAAACGAAATCAAGAAATAACTACAGAAAATAATTGGAATTAAAATCTTAGTAAAACTATATTTAATCAAATAATAAAATTATTAATTTCGTGTTTTCATTGTACTGAAATTTCCAACAAATCGGAACCGAAGCAACATCAGCAGTTGCTGGAAGAATTGCAAACAAAATGAGCTTTTAACTATGGAAAATATAGAACAATTCGAATTTCGTTTACGTGGCGAGAGCACAGAATGCAATCGTTATTTAATGGCAATGTGTATGCGTTTGTTTTTAGAAAAAGGTGAATCAAAAATTGAATCTTTCCAAGAAGTATTTTTACGTCTCACAGCATCAGAAGATAAGATTGATTGAGGAATTCATTAATAGTTTGATGGAAGAACTGCAGTGGTATTTTTCACGGCCTATCATCTGAATGGCAAGCTCAAGAAGCGCGTGTTTCATTTGAACGTGTACTGTTACAGCGCATGTATCAGCAGGTTGTGTTTCCAAATGAAGATGCTGATTTGTCGCGGGACACGTAAGTTTATCGATGATATAATAATATTATGTGGAAGACTAATAAATGTTGTGAATTTGTTTTTATCATTTCAAGTGTGCTTTCCCAACATATACGAACAATACAAAAAAAATATTCGTCCCTCGCAATCAACTTTGTGCATACTACAAGTATACTTAGCAGAGGCTCCTTGGACATTTGCACAACATCAGCTATCGTATATATGATATCAGTATATAGTACACTACGGACCACCGCTGTAGGTACGCATGGGCCAACCCATTGGCAGGGCAATGCCGCTACCTTAAATTAATCTTTAAGAAATTAAGTTTGCAATAGCTTTTTGCTCTTATTTTTGTCAATTTAAAACATAAAACAATAAGCGAACATTTTTGTGTATCATAAAAATTAAATCTTGTGAAATGTTAAGAGAATTATTAAAAATAAATAAAAAAATTTCTTCAATCAGTAATGTTTTCATTCAAAAACAAACTTTTTATAAACGTCACATCTGATTTTCATTGCTGATTGGAGTAAGTGAGACAACCGTATGTTTGAGGGAATTTAAAATTTCATGTGATAGAAAGGGATGTAAAATCACATGTATACAAAAGTTTCCATCAGATTTTTCACACTGCTATTCAGAAACTGATTACTGACTACTGACCGAAAATTGTATCAGCGCTGTCTATCAGATGACCTATCATCTGACCGACATTGTTCTTATAGGGTCGCTGTCAATTTATAACACACTTGATGCTATGAAATTGAACAGAATTGCGGCGTGCGACTGGAAACCTACCAGCGGATAGGTTAACATTTAGAAAAAAATCATGTTGTTTCGGTGAGTTTTGGATAACTATATTGCACGTCCCAATTCTGTTTAGCATCTTACGTTGTTATGATGAACTGTCATTCAGCTCCAGTTAAGCGTTGTCAGATGTAAAACAAAATGAGAATAATTTTTGTAAATTAATAATTAAATAATTGAACTGCAGCCAATTTAGCAGCGATCAACATTCAAGTAAAACTTTACAAGTTGATACTATGCTTTATTTATTAAACAAACTTTGAGAAAAACAAAGGAAAAAAATAACTCTAGAATATAGACATATGTTTCGATTCTTAAAATCTCATCAGTATATTTTTGGTTGATGCCTACGTCAGCGCTCAAATTACACCCGCTATATTAATGCAAACCTAACGAAAAGCCTACTTTTAACTTCAAGCAAATTTTGAGTGAAAACAAGATCACACCATTGCGTTCAAATTTCAATCAGCTGTTCGTTTTGTTTACATTCCTAAAGCATGACGTCAACTTGAGTACATTTACCGCCAATTTCCTTTGTTATCGTAGTTTCTAAATTATTTGCTATGTTGTAATGCACAGCCGTTGACTGTGAGACACTACTTGCTTTAATATAGCGGGTGTAATTTGAGTGCTAACGTAGGCATCAACCAAAAATATACTGATGAGATTTTAAGAATCGAAACATATGTCTATATTCTAGAGTTGCTGATTTTTCCTTTGTTTTTCTCAAAGTTTGTTTAATAAATAAAGCATTGCATCAACTCTTAAAATTTTACTTGAATGTTGAACGCTGCTAAATTGGCTGCAGTTCAATTATTTAATTATTATTATTAAAAGCCAACAAACCAAAAATTTTTGTAAATTTGTGAAAAATTC
This sequence comes from Meiosimyza platycephala, assembly GCA_963662105.1. Lineage (NCBI taxonomy): Eukaryota > Metazoa > Arthropoda > Insecta > Diptera > Lauxaniidae > Meiosimyza > Meiosimyza platycephala. The sequence goes on along the minus strand of OY759208.1, from coordinate 67,732,425 downwards.
AAGCATTAACCACTTTTTGTGATCTGGAAACGATATCAGCTGGTCGTTTTGTTTATTATTGAATTTTTGTCACTGATTCCAAATGTGCAAGGTAAAATAAGATTAAAAGCAGTTCAATTATAAATAAGAAAAAAGTTTTTGTCTATGGCGACTGGGTTACTTAACAATTCTTTCCTATTTTTTAAAAAACAAAAAGCAAAGATCTTAAATTTAAAATTTAAAAAACTTTTTTAATTTATTTCCGTCAAGTGATCGTTTATTTATTAATAATACATATGTTTCGACAGTACTTGCTGTCATCATCAGTTAAATACGACTAACTATTTTTAACATCGATTTTGTTTTCTTATTTATTATATACAACGGTATTCCCAATTTACACCGTGCAAACAAGTTTTAATTTATCATTTTTTAATATTACATTTTTAATATTTATGTGTTAGATGTTTTTTCTATTTTTTCTGTATGTTATTGCTGTGTTAAATAACGAATTTTCTTTTATATTTTGTAATCGTATTTTTTAATTATATTTTGTATATTTATTTGATATAAATTTTGAAAAGTCTGCTGAGATGTATTTTATATTTATGTCATTATTTGTATTGTTGTTCTTGTTTCTTGCTTTATTATTATTACGTTTATTATATTTAAAAATGAATTTATTAATTATGTTAGGGTTATATCCGTTGTTATTGCTGTGTTAAATAACGAATTTTCTTTTATATTTTGTAATCGTATTTTTTAATTATATTTTGTATATTTATTTGGTATAAATTTTGAAAAGTCTGCTGAGATGTATTTTATATTTATGTCATTATTTGTATTGTTGTTCTTGTTTCTTGCTTTATTATTATTACGTTTATTATATTTAAAAATGAATTTATTAATTATGTTAGGGTTATATCCGTTGCTCATTGCTATGTATTTTATTATATTTTTCTCTTCGTCGTAATCTTCTGGGTTTAATGGTACGGTTATCAATCTGGTTACGAAACTGTTGAATGCTGCCATTTTTTGGCTATGTGGGTGGTGGGAACTTTCATGTATTGTAACATCGGTTGTAGTTGGTTTTCTGTAGATTTTATATTCGATTTTATTGTTATTGCGTGTTAGTTTAAGGTCTAAGAAATTTATGCTATTGTTTTCTTCGTTTTCTGATGATGACAGCAAGTACTGTCGAAACATATGTATTAAAAATAAAAACGATCACTTGACGGAAATAAATTAAAAAAGTTTTTTAAATTTTAAATTTAAGATCTTTGATTTTTGTTATTTAATGTGACGTGGACAAAATGTATAATATATGTGAAAACATGATTTTTTTTAAACTTTTAATATATAATTTGTTACTGCGGCTTGCTTTTTAACAGCATCTTCAAGCCTAACGGCAGCTCAAGAACAAGTGTTGAAATTGACAGATCATATGAACGAAATAGCAGCGTTGCGTTTTACAAAATGCCAATTTGTGGAGCTTCCACAAATCAAACTGAAGTGATTTTTGCGCTCTCTCGTTTTATATACGTATATGGTTCGTTCTGCCGCGTCGCCCGAGGGCTGTTTTGCCCAGCCACGCATATACGCTATTCGCACGCACCGAATTTGTGTTGTGTGAATGCGAGATACGTCGGAGTAGTAGTTCGGTATTTCTACTTCGGTGTAGCACGTCGATGAACAAGTTCGCTGTCGTGTGAATAGGGAATTGTGCGTCGGCGTTCAACTGTCAAAAATGCTTAAGTTAATATATAAGTAAAATAAATGTTTAAAATAGTATTTAGCTAAAATTAATTGTAAAATTTAACATAAATATATTTTAAAATGAAAATATAGACGAAAAATAAGCGAAAACATTTATTATTATTAATTTTTAAGAAAGTTGATTTAAGCGACTGATTATTTTATAATTAAACATTATTTAATCGAACTTACAGTCATTAAGCAAAGACCAACATTGTAAATTTTTACTTATTGATCAATGCTATTTTTCAACAAACATGACAAAGATAACAAATGGAAAAAAATTAAACCTGGTAATTGGTGATATGTTTCGGCTATTACCAATAGCCTCACCAGACCAGTTTGGTTAATTCTGTACATTGACTCGAACCGCTGACCGTTCATGCATTGCAATTGCATATTTTGCGACGGCCGCTCTAATAGCCAAAACATGTCACAAATTACCAGGTTAAATTTGTTCCATTTGTTATCTTTGTCATGTTTGTTAAAAAATAGCATTGATCAATAAGTAAAAATTTACAACACATGTGAGGCCATTTTGCATGAGCAAGCTACTGCATTTTTAAACAAATACCAAATGCTTTTCCCATATCAATCAAGTTTTCGTGTTGGCCATAGTTGTGTAACTTGTTGCGTGTGGGAAAGATCTATCAGTAACCGGAATGAAAATGCTGCAAAGAAGCTTACTTGAGTGGTTTATGGTAGTGGCACTAGTTCGGGTGTATCAAAGTATGCGGTGGAGCACGCGCCACTGCTGTGCGTATAAAACGGGTTGCAAATTCTGGATCCTTTAAACGCATTTTTGCTGGAACGTTTTTGATAGCAAGCGTTTTCAAGTTTTATTACTTGAAGAGTTAAATTACAAAATAACTCGCTCGTTGGCTACTGCAAATCACATTCAGTATTTCAGAGGAAATGAAGCCTCATCAAAAATGTCAAAATGACAGTTGACATCCCCACTTTATCCAAGCCGATAAGGTAGTTCTGCGATGTCTTTTCGACTAGGGTTGACGTAGGTTATTGGAAAGCTCAAAGGTCGCTGAAGCGAGTGTACTAATTTTCGTAACACTTCTCAAAAAGACGAGAGAAACGGATTTTAGAAAAAATTTTTGTATGACAGATTAGTCGGCGATATAAACGCCGCTTAAATATTAATCTTGCAAACAAGAGTTGGAGCATTCACAATTGGGCTGCTTAATATGAGATTTGGCAGCACAGTCTCACAAAGTCTCTGATTTTTAATCGAGAAAATTCAATCTTTAAACGTCAACAGGCAAAACAAATAGATACGTACGTTCAAAACAAATTTAAAACGTTGAAACGAACATATAAAACTGAAATAGCGGAAGAAAAAAGGCTTTTATAAAACGCTTTTGCTCAATTTTAAGTTTGTTTGGATTTAATTCAATTGTCATTTCTTGTTTGACATTTGTTTCACGGTAGTGTTGGCAAATTTGATTTACGAAAAAAATTAAGAGGCGAAAGCCGTTTTTATTGCCACTGCTAGTATTGGGGGGATTAGGGCAGGTTTGTGTTAGGATAGATTTCAAAGGTGTATGTCATATAAATGTATATGGATTAGGGAAAAAAACAGTTTGACTAGCAAAGTTTGAACTGGGCGAATGAAATTACTATGCGGAAAATTTAAAAAACAAAATAGAGCTTGAGGCGGAAAGACTTTTTTTTTTAAATTTGAAATTAGTTAAAATTTTGAATTTTTGAAAATAAGTCCAGTGATAAATTAAGAATTAATTCATTGTGTCCGCAAGTTATTAACGCGTTTAAGCCCGCCGTCCGTTTAACTATCGCAAGTGGTCTAGACGACTTAATAAAATTTTTCGATTAGGTAATTTTTCTTTATTTTGAACTAAATACTATGCGTATATAAAGTAATTAAACTTCGTAGAAGACGCAAAGCTAAGGATTTTGCTGGCCAAGCAGTTTTTCCCTGAGAATTTGGAACTCTGAACCCTATAATAATAAGCAAAGGAATAAAAATGTAAGTATAGTGAAAAAGAAAAGAAAGTTTTTTTATGCAACATATCGAGGTTGTAGAAGTTTTACATTGATTATTTTTACTTAGTGTGGCTAACTCTCCCAGGAAAGCGACGACGCACATGGCTTGCTTTTCAAAAAAGCGTTGCAAAAATCAATTTTAATGTGGGCTTGTTTGACAAATTTGATACTCGCATCGAATAGAAAAATGTCTAGAGCTGATAAAATTAAAATTTCAACCCACTCGGATAAGTAGTTTAGTTTTTACAGTTAGTCAAAGTGGAGACATTTTTGAAGTTTGGAAAAAATTAATTTTTTGGATAAAAATTTCATGTTTGAGCTGAAAAATTCAACAAATGCTGAGAGAAAAATATATATTTTTTTTTTGTAAATGCATTATTGGTTTTAATTAAACAAAAAAAAAAATTAGTCCACCAACTTTTTTTTTGTTTTTGTGTTTTTTTTTTTTAAACACTGTTTTTATCGATGATTTTGAGCTTTCATTTGAGTTTAAAAATAAACTTCACAAAACTTCAAGCTGAGCTTCCACACAAATCATCAATTACTCTTCCTTAACATATCCTCACAACAAACTAGGCACCGGTGTTTGCCCGTTTGGGTGCTAGAGCGATTTTTATCGACAAACCTGTGGATGTAGCACCCTTAGTCCATACGTATATCTACTATTATTAAACGAGCAATAATTGTATGTATATATATATATATATATATATATATTTTCAGACTGGATTGCTTCAGTGGGCGTGGCACCTCCCATACAAACAAAAACCGTTAAATGTTATATTAAGTGCACTATGGGAGTAATCTCATTAAAATTTGGTACAGAGATGTCGGTTACCAAAAATTTTTAAGTTAAATGGATTTCGACGAGATTTCGTTAGTGGGCGTGGCACGTCCCATATATACGAAAATCGTTGAATGTTGTATTTAGTGCACTATGGGAGTATTATCTTTAAATTTGGTGTAGAGGTGTCGATTACTATAAGCTTTGAAATTATATGGATTTCAACGGGATTGCGTAAGTGGGCGTGGCACCTCCCATAAGTACGAAAAACGTTAAATGTTATTTAGTGTACTATGGGAGTAATTTTTTTAAATTTTTTGTTCCAATCGATAGAGAAAGCACGAAAAATAAAAAAAAATTTTTTGTTCCAATAGACTTTTAATTACAGTGGTGTAGTGTTAATATTGTAGTGGTCATTTTTAATATTTGACCACTTAGTGCGTCCTGAGCGATTTGCGGAATTTGTTGCTGTAAGGATATTTTCCTTGTCCTTTGGAGTGTCCCGGAAATAGTCACTCCATAAGTGACTACTTATCGAGGCGGTTCACTCCGAGTCACTTTGGGTCACTTGGAGTCACCGAGGTGAGTGAAAATCGCAATTTTGTGGTTTGCGTGCGATTTTGGTAGAATTGGTCTATAACACCTATAGGCCACGTTGGTGCAAACTCTTATCGCACCTAATTATGTTTTGCGATGCGTGCGATTTTTTGGATATTATTGCTGTAAGGATATTTTCCTTGTCCTTTGGAGTATCCAGGAAGTAGTCACTCCATAAGTGACTACTTATCGAGGCGGTTCACTCCGAGTCACTTTGGGTCACTTGGAGTCACCGAGGTGCGTGGAAATCGCAATTTTGTGGTTTGCGTGCGATTTTGGTAGAATTGGTCTATAACACCTATAGGCCACGTTGGTGCAAACTCTTATCGCACCTAATTATGTTTTGCGATGCGTGCGATTTTTTGGATATTATTGCTGTAAGGATATTTTCCTTGTCCTTTGGAGTATCCCGGAAGTAATCACTCCATAAGTGACTACTTATCGAGGCGGTTCACTCCGAGTCACTTTGGGTCACTTGGAGTCACCGAGGTGAAAGAAAATCGCAATTTTGTGGTTTGCGTGCGATTTTGGTAGAATTGGTCTTTAACACCTATAAGCCCCGTTGGTGCAAACTTTTATCGCACCTAATTATGTTTTGCGATGCGTGCGATTTTTTGGATATTATTGCTGTAAGGATATTTTCCTTGTCCTTTGGAGTATCCCGGAAGTAGTCACTCCATAAGTGACTACTTATCGAGGCGGTTCACTCCGAGTCACTTTGGGTCACTTGGAGTCACCGAGGTGCGTGGAAATCGCAATTTTGTGGTTTGCGTGCGATTTTGGTAGAATTGGTCTATAACACCTATAGGCCACGTTGGTGCAAACTCTTATCGCACCTAACTATGTTTTGCGATGCGTGCGATTTTTTGGATATTATTGCTGTAAGGATATTTTCCTTGTCCTTTGGAGTATCCCGGAAGTAGTCACTCCATAAGTGATAACTTATCGAGGCGGTTCACTCGGAGTCACTTTGGGTCACTTGGAGTCACCGAAATGAGAGAAAATCGCGATTTCGTAGTTTGCGTGCGATTTTTGTAGAATTGGTCTATAACACCTATAGGCCACGTTGGTGCAAACTCTTATCGCACCTAATTATGTTTTGCGATGCGTGCGATTTTTTGGATATTATTGCTGTAAGGATATTTTCCTTCTCCTTTGGAGTATCCCGGAAGTAGTCACTCCATAAGTGACTACTTATCGAGGCGGTTCAGTCCGAGTCACTTTGGGTCACTTGGAGTCACCGAGGTGAGTGAAAATTGCAATTTTGTGGTTTGCGTGCGATTTTGGTAGAATTGGTCTATAACACCTATAAGCCACGTTGGTGCAAACTCTTATCGCACCTAATTATGTTTTGCGATGCGTGCGATTTTTTGATAATTATTGCTGCAAGTATATTTTCCTTCTTCTTTGGAGTATCCCGGAGATAGTCACTCCATAAGTGTCTACTTATCGAGGCGGTTCACTCCGAGTCACTATGTGTCACTTGGAGTCACCGAGGTGAGTGAAAGTCGCGATTTTGTGGTTTGCGTGCGATTTTTGTAGAATTGGTCTATAACACCTATGGGCCACGTTGGTACAAACTCTTAGCGCATCTAATTATGTCTTGCGGTGCGTGCGATTTTTTGATTTTATTACTGTAAAGATATTTTCCTTGTACTTCGGATTATCCCGGAGGTAATCACTCCATAAGTGACTACTCATCGAGGTGGTTCACCACGAGTCACTTTGGGTTACTTGGAATCACCGAGATGAGTGAAAATCGCGATATTGCGGTTTGCGTGCGATTTTTGTAGAATTGCTCTATAACACCTATTGGCCACGTTGGTGTAAAAACTTTGCGCACCTAATAACGTTTTGCGGTGCGTGGAATTTTTTTTTTTTTGGATTTTTACGAATTTCGTGAACCAAAGTGACTTTAAGTGACCCAACGTCACTCGGGGTGAACGGCCTCGATGAGTTGTCACTTATGGAGTGATTACCTCCGGGATAAGCCGAAGAACAAGGAAAATATCTTTACAGCAATAAAATTTAAAAAATAGCACCAACCGCAAAACGTAATAAGGTGCGATAAGTTTTTGTACCAAAGTGGCTTATAGGTTTTACCCCTCGTACTAACTGTACAATCGGTTGCGCTCTTTTATATAAATGCTGCGATATCTCAGTCGATTTAGTGTCCAATTTAAATGAAATCGAGCCATTTTGCATTATCCTTTTCATTTCTATTCACTCTTGGTCCCAATCCACTCTTTTTATAAACACTTTTGCATCAGACCACAATTTGACGAAACTAAAAACGAAGCAAAATTGTTGAAAAAAATGGAACAGAAAAAAGTAAAGAGAAGTTGAAGCGTGAAAATGAAAAGTCAACTTTTTTCAACAAATTCCATATTTTTTCGATTTTTTCAACCTCAAAACAAAAAACCGAACAGTGGTCGGTCTCCAGGTACTTAGAAATATTAATTCTTAAAACTTTAACTAGAAAACATTAAATTATGCCTATTTCATTGGTAATAGTTCATAATTAAAACGTTTAAATAAAACTACAGCCACGCCCACTTTTTTTAATAGTGGGCAAACCATTGTGTTCTGGTCTTATAGTTTTTGAATTTATCTACTATTATTAAACGAGCAATAATTGTATGTATTTATATATATATATTTATTTATATATATATATATTTATTTATTTACATATATATTTTCAGACTTTATTTCCAAAACGGGTGCAGCGATTTTGATGAAACTTGGGGGTTAGGTACATATGTGAACAAAATTAGGATTGGGCTGGGTTTTAACTTATCAAAGGCTCCTGGAGGGGCGTGGCACAGCTCTAAGCTTTTATTTTCATAACGTCATATCTCGAAAACTATTCAAGATATTGTGATGAAATTTGGTACACAGATGCAGATCATAAATGTCTTAAATTTTGCCAAAAGTGGGCGGAATCGAAAAAGTGGGCGTGGCACTTTTCAATAATTGAAAATTTTGATTCAATATTACTCAAAAACGGCACTGAGGATTTTCATAAAAATTTTATAGATAATACCACTAAAAGCAGTCATCATAACATGCTATGTCACTATACTGGCAAAATTCGTTTAAGGGCGTGGCACAGCCCACAATATTTATAAACATTATAATAAGAGAATTAACAACACAATCGTTCTGAAATTTCATATGGTGGATATACTTGCTATAAGGTACCTCAAGACGAAAAATGGGTGCAATAGTACCAGTGGGCGTGGCACCTCCCATACTAGCAAAACAAGTTAAATGTTATATTTATTGTACTATCAGAGTAATCTTCTTAAAATTTGGTGAGGAGTTGCCGGTTACTATAAGCTTTGAAATTAAATGCATTTCGACGGGGTTGCTTCAGTGGGCGTGGAACCTCCCATACAAACAAAAACCGTTAAATGTTATATTAAGTGCACTATGGGAGTAATCTCATTAAAATTTGGTACAGAGATGTCGGTTACCAAAAATTTTTAAGTTAAATGGATTTCGACGAGATTTCGTTAGTGGGCGTGGCACGTCCCATATATACGAAAATCATTGAATGTTGTATTTAGTGCACTATGAGAGGTATTTTCTTTAAATTTGGTGTAGAGGAGTCGATTACTATAAGCTCTGAAATTATATGGATTTCAACGGGATTGCGTAAGTGGGCGTGGCACCTCCCATACGTACGAAAAACGTTAAATATTATTTAGTGCACTATGGGAGAAATATTTTTAAATTTTTTGTTCCAATCGATAGAGAAAGCACGAAAAATAAAAAAAAATTTTTTGTTCCAATAGACTTTTAATTACAGTGGTGTAGTGTTAATATTGTAGTGGTCATTTTTAATATTTGACCACTTAGTGCGTCCTGAGCGATTTGCGGAATTTGTTGCTGTAAGGAAATTTTCCTTGTCCTTTGGAGTATCCCGGAAGTAGTC